>JAOANR010000008.1:18730826-18847166 GCA_030278955.1 Hygrophila difformis | reverse complement strand
TGTGGACAAATTGGTATTGACGAGTGGATGCTTCTATGCGGATTATATTGATTATGCGGTTGAGGGGGCATGACCGTGACAGGTCTCCAGCGACGAAACTCGCCCCCTCTGTCACAATTAACTAAAAACTAGGTTGATGAACCTTTGAATATGCGGTATTGTGGGTCTAAACCCCTAACCTCTCCTGCGGGCCTAGGTTAGGGCACCGGTGCTATAGGTTTAGACGTTGTTCCAATAGGAACTTGCGGATTATGCGGACTGTGCGGTTTATGCGGATTATGCGGTTAAGGGTGTCCTCGTCAATACTAATTCGCCTTCATATTAAATATGTTAATATTGTGGATGTGTCGTTTCTTTGTGTTGTCCTTGTGGAACTGTGGTTAACTTACCAGTTTATACTGAGTTGTGTGTGTGTTTTTCTTTTATCTTTTCAGGTTTTGGAAGTAAGTAGTCATTAGCACGTGCACGCATTGGGATGGGATTTCAAGTTTTACTTTTAGCTAATAAAAACCATCTTTTAAATTCATGATGTCTTTTGTACAAATACTTTTGAAACTATTATGGATTATATTTTCTTATTAGAGCCTTAGCATCTCTTGGTTGATTCGTGCGTTATAGTATTCTATCCAAGAGATGTGGCGGTAACACCCCTTTATTTTGGTGTTTTAAATTTGGGGTGTTACAACAGGTTTGGCCAAATCAATTTCCACGTACACACGTGCAAATCTCCCTCTATTCAACTCTTTGGTGTTAATATCCACGCGCATCAGTCTTCCGACCATTTTCGCAATAAGCATCATTGCTTCTTCCTCATAATACATGGGATCCAACCCTGGAAATCGAACCCATACAGACGTGCGAGTGATAATACCAACATTAGTATGAGTGTTCCTTGACCAAGGGGCAACCGCCAAATGGTGATAAAAAATAGACCAAGGGCCATCAAAAAGTGCGTGACGCCGATCCTCGACCGATCCAAATTTCGCAAGGAAGTAGCCTTTATCACTGTCCATCACCCTAAAGTCACCCTTGGGTTTCCAGATTCTATTGAGGCAAGATTGCATCGTAGCCAGGCTAAGATGCTTTCCAAGTAGTTGAAGCACTAGCGCATCCATAAGCGGAACGCTCAGGCGATCAAGAGCTGCTTCATCAAAATCAATGCTATGGAGAAGTGGATTGTTGTCAACAAAATCATAAGAGACCATATCGCAAAGCGGGGTTTGATCCGTTTCCATAGAGGAAGTAGTGGGAGGGCGAGGCAGAGAAATATCACGAAACGAAAGTTTGACCGGAGCCGGATAAGGAGGCGTCGGAGGAGGAGAGAGCGGGGGCTGCAAGGGAGAAGGAGGCAGGGAGGTTTCGGGAGAAGCCATTCTACGTAGTTGTCATATAGTTACCTGCTCGGTATGTTATGAAGATGCTCATAAGTTGGCTATTCCTTCTAGTATATTACTATTTTTTTAAAAGGTGAATACATGTATCCCCTACTTGATTGGGCCAAAATTAATCCATGGAGTATGGGTGGACATTGAAGGGCAGAATTCTTCGTACATAAAGGTTCGAACCCAAAAATTTCAATTAAGCTGCCAGAGCCTCATACCACTCATGCCAACTGCTTTTAGTTCCTTTTACATTTTTTTAACGAACCAAGAGACCTATTTTAAATTTAAATTTATTTATAGCTGTCGGGTGATAAATTTAATAATAAAAAATTCATCAAATTACTTAATTAAATAAATATCTGTAACCTAAATATAAATATTACTGTATTTATCAGCATCTTAATTAATGGGTATGTAGGCTTGGCTTAGGTGTTCTGCACACGAACCTGTAGTTGTGAGCTGTAGGGAGCTGGAGAGAGCTGTGGGAGCTGTAGCTGTCAATTTTATTTAAGTGTTTGATACAACTAGCTGTAGCTGTCATAAAATTTATAAAATGACATATTTATGTGGGCACTATTGGGTAGTGGGTTGGTTATTGGGTTAAAATTGTAATTGAACAGAAATAAGTTTGCTAGCTTATTTTGAATGCTACCTTAGCTAGCTTCTATTTGTAGAGTTTCAAATTGTAGCTACAGCCCTCAAAAGTTAGTGTGCAGAAGCTACAATTTTAATATAAAATTAAAAGCTCTCAAAAGCTTTCAAAAGCTGCGTGCAGAACAAACTCTTAGTGGTTAAGTCTCCCGACTCTCCATCCCTTCCCTTTGTCCCTTTGTAATTTATCTGGCACGGCCTTCCACCACTCATTTCCTAACATATATATGCTATTAAGCCAATACATAAATATATATAATATGTATATATATATCTTAGTATTGTAAATATATATAAAAGGATGGATATATATATTATGTATGAGAATAAGGAAATCGGAGCATATGAGGGCAGAATATTAGAATGCTTTTGTTACTTCATTTCATCTTATAATTTGAGAACATACATCCTTTATTTATAGGCCATTAAAGCGGCCATACATTCGACACATAATGTCGACGTAGTGACTACAAATTACATACGTGGTGTCGACGTAGTTTGTAACACTCCCCCTTGGCTGCTTTAATACAAAGAATATGTCTCGTTAAAACCTTACTAGGAAAAAACCCTGTGGGAAAAAATCCTAGTGAAGGAAAAAGAGTACAATATTCTTGTATTTATTTTCTCCCCCTGATTTGGACATCACTTTATATCTCGAAGCCGCCGCATTCCAATTTTCTTCACAAGCTTCTCGAATGTCGCAGTCGGCAATGCCTTGGTCAACAGATCCGCTAAGTTCTCATCTGATCAAATTTGTTGCACATCAATTTCACCATTATTTTGAAGATCGTGGGTATGGAAAAATTTTGGTGAAATGTGTTTAGTCCTATCTCCTTTTATATAACCCCCTTTCAATTGGGCTATGCAAGCCGAGTTATCTTCAAATAAAATTGTTGGGGGCATTTTTGGTTCAGTGACCAAACCACAATTTTTCAATATATGATTAGTCATTGACCTCAACCAAACACATTCTCGACTAGCCTCATGGATTGCTAATATTTCAGCATGATTTGATGAAGTAGCCGTTATTGTTTGTTTCATAGATCTCCATGAGATAGCAGTTCCACCACACACAAAAATATAGCCTGTTTGAGATTTGGCTTTGTGTGGATCTGATAAATATCCTGCATCGGCATATCCGATCAACTCATGTCGAGAATCTTTTGGATAAAATAACCCAAGGTCAATTGTTCCATGGAGATAGCAAAAGATGTGTTTTATGCCTTTCCAATGTCGTTGAGTAGGGCAAGAACTAAATCTTGCAAGTAAGTTAACAGAAAATGCGATATCAGGTCGCGTGCTATTTGCAAGATACATTAACGCGCCAATCGCGCTTAAATATGGTACTTCTGGGCCAAGTTGTTCTTCATTATCTTCTTTTGGCCTAAATGGATCCTTTGCAGGATCAAGTGCCCGAACGACCATTGGACTACTTAACGGATGAGCATAATCCATTCGAAATTGCTTCAATACCTTTTGGGTATAAGCTGATTGATGAACAAAAATACCCTTATCCAAATGCTCAGTTTGCAAGCCAAGGCAGAATTTTATTTTTCCAAAATCCTTTATTTCGAACTCCTTTTTAAGATATTCAACAGCCTTTTCTAGCTCTTCAGGAGTTCCAATTAAATTTAAATCGTCAACATAGACTGCAACGATTACAAATTCTGACCCATTTTTCTTTATAAAAACACATGGGCATATTGGATCATTTATATAACCTTCATTTATTAAACTTTCGCTGAGGTGATTGTACCACATTCGGCCCGATTGCTTGAGCCCGTAAAGTGATTTTTGTAATTTGATGGAATAAACTTCTCTGGGCTTTGAGTTATAAGATTCAGGCAATTTAAACCCTTCAGGTATTTTCATATAAATATCATTCTCCAATGAGCCATATAAGTAAGCAGTAACAACATCCATCAGCCTCATTTCGAGCTTTTCTCGTACTGCTAGGCTCATGAGATACCTGAAAGTTATTACATCCATAACCGGGGAATATGTTTCCTCAAAATCAATTCCCGGTCTTTGGGAAAATCCTTGGGCTACAAGCCTTGCTTTGTATCTTGCAATTTCATTATTTTCATTTCTTTTTCTCACAAACACCCATCTGTAGCCAACTGGTTTTATATTTTCAGGTGTTTGGACTATTAGGCCGAATACTTTTCTTTTGTTCGGTGAATCCAATTCTGATTTAATTGCATCTTTCCATTTTGGCCAATTATCCCTTTGCCGACATTCATCAACTGATTTTGGTTCAGGATCCTCGTCATCTTTCATCATCTCAAGTGCTACATTGTATGCAAATGCTTGATCAACTTTAATTTCTTTTCGGTTCCAATATTTTCCAGAAGTGATATAATTGAAAGCAGTTTCAATAGTTTCACTTTCTTCTGGATTAGCATTTTCAACATCAACTTCTTCAGAAGTTGAATTTGTTACCTCTTCAGGTTTTTCATCATCCACTTGTATAATTCTTTTCTTTCGTGGATTTTTATCTTTGGAACCCAATGGTCTACCACGCTTTTGCCGTGGATTAGATTCATTAGCACATGGAATTTGCCCTTCAGGTATATTTATTTTGGCCGGTGCATTTGCTGCTTCAATGTAAGATTTTGTTACTCTTGCAGCATCATTGAAGGCATCAGGCAATTGATTTGCAATCCTTTGCAAATGCACAATTCTCTGGACTTCTAATTCACATTGTTTTGTACGAGAATCACATAAATCAAGTGGGATTTTCCACGAAATTTCCTTTGTCAGTTGATTACTTTCTCCCCCTAATGTCGGGAAATGTGATTCGTCAAAATGACAATCTGCAAATCTTGCAGTAAATAAATCACCCGTTGTTGGTTCAAGATATTTAATAATCGAGGGTGATTCATACCCGACATAGATGCCCATCCTTCTTTGAGGTCCCATTTTTGTCCGTTGGGGTGGTGCAATTGGTACATATACAGCACACCCAAAATGCAATTGGTACATATACAGCACACCCAAAAATTCGTAAATGGGAAATAATGGGCTCTTTTCCAGTTATAATTTGAGTAGGGGAGTATCTATGATAGCTTGTCGGCCTGATTTTTATTAATGCTGCTGCATGCAATATAGCATGTCCCCAAGCAGAGACGGGGAGTTTTGATTTCATCAATAAAGGTCGTGCAATGAATTGCAGTCTTTTGATTAATGATTCAGCCAGACCATTTTGGGTATGCACATACGGAACTGGATGTTCTACAGTGATACCAACAGATGTGCAAAAATCATCAAAAACATTTGATGTGTATTCTCCAGCATTATTAAGGCGTATTTTCTTTATTGGATAATCAGGAAATTGTGCTCGCAATTTAATAATTTGTGCAAGTAATCTAGCAAAGGCTAGGTTGCGAGTTGACAATAAACAGACATGGGACCATCTTGTTGATGCATCAATTAGTACCATGAAGTACTTGAATGGTCCACAAGGTGGATCAATTGGTCCACATATATCACCTTGAATTCTTTCCAAAAATGCAGGGGATTCAATTCCCACTTTTGTTGGAGATGGCCTGGTAATTAATTTTCCTTGATAGCAAGCAGCACATGTAAACTCATTTGGATTCAAAACCATTTTATGGTTTAATTTATGGCCACTGGAATTTTCAATAATTCGCCTCAACATCACGCTGCCCTGATGTCCAAGCCTTTCATGCCAGGTTATAAATTCACTAGTAGCCTTTAGGCCTACTAGGTTATGTACTTCTCCGGCATAAATTTTTGTATAATATAATCCGGATGACAAACATGGCAGTTTTTCATGAACAAACTTTTCACCATTGATGGTTTGAGTAATTAAAATATACTCATTTCCTGCCTCATTTAAAGTTTCAATGTGATATCCATTTTTTCGAATATCACCAAAACTTAGCAAATTTCTCCGAGCCTTGCTTGAAAATAGGGCATTTTCAAATGCCAATTTCGTCCCTTTAGGGAGAAATATAACCGCTCTTCCAGATCCTTCAATACAATTTTCATTACCGCTTATAGTTTTCATTGCGGTCTTTCCCAATTTTAAATGGGAGAAAAAACTTTTGCTTTTTAAGATACTGTGCGTTGTAGCACTGTCAATGAGGCAAATTTCATTTTCGACTTGGCCATCCATTTCTTTTTAGAAGGTAATAAAAACAACATCAGTAATATAATATAACTACTGCAAAATACATTATAACTGGGGGTACAAAACAGGGAGTAAAACATTAAAATACAAAATATCATAAAGCAAAATATATCATACGCAAAATACAAAATATAAAGCCGGTCTTTTCACTTTTCTTTTTCAGTTTGTGCCACCAATAAAGTCATCAGTCTCCAAGTGGGTAATATCATCATTCAGAACATCATCAAAGGTATCATCTTGTCTTTTCTTGTCTTTCTTGTCTCGGTTCAGCTAAATGACTAGCTGTTCGGCAAACTCGGGCCCAGTGACCCTTGATTCCGCAGCGATCACACGGTTGATCATTATTTCTGTCTCTTTTAGGCTTTGGCTGCGACTTATAGGGCCTCCTGTTGTCGCTTCTGCGGTTGGATTCATGTCGAGGTTTATTTCGATATTTGTTTCTCCCAGATGATTCAGGCCTCCCATGACCGCGATCCCGATTTTTGTCACGATTAAAATTTTGATTTCTTTGATTCCCACGATCCCGCACTTGGTTCTTCGCTTCTGTGGCATTTGCTTCAGGAAACGGGGCAGCACCTGTTGGCCTTCATGATTTTTTAGCAATAATTCTTTATTTTGCTCGGCGAGAAGTAGACAGGTGATGAGCTCAGAATATTTTTGAAAACCCCGCTCACGGTACTGCTGCTGTAAAACCAGATTTGTGGCATGGAATGTGGAGAATGTTTTTTCCAGCATATCAGATTCATTTATTTTTTCTCCACAAAGTGTCAGTTGCGATGTAATATGAAACATCGCTGAATTATATTCACGGACTGATTTGAAGTCCTGGAGTCTCAGATTATGCCATTCGCTCCGAGCCTTTGGCAACACCGTCATTTTGAGATGATCATATCTCTCTTTTAATTTCAGCCACAGTTCAAGTGGTGATTCCAGCGTCACATATTGAAGTTTTAGAGATTCATCAATATGGTGGCACATAAAGATCATGGCTTTTGCCTTATCCTGGCTGGATGGTTTTTTGTCAGGGGCGATAGTATCTTCCAACCCCATAGATGCCAGGTGCATTTTTACGTCCCGTGCCCAGGACATGTAATTGTCTCCAGAAACCCATAACGAGAGAAATTCCTGCTTTGAAAGATTAGCCATAATTATATTGAAAGGTAACGATATAAAATTATACCTAAGACAGAACTCCAATAAAACTCCGGTAGAGACTCCTCGTGCTGATAACGTATTGTAAATATATATAAAAGGATGGATATATATTATGTATGAGAATAAGGAAATCGGAGCATATGAAGGCAGAATATTAGAATGCTTTTGTTACTTCATTTCATCTTATAATTTGAGAACATACATCCTTTATTTATAGGCCATTAAAGCGGCCATACATTCGACACATAATGTCGACGTAGTGACTACAAATTACATACGTGGTGTCGACGTAGTGTTGTAACACTTAGTTAATTGTTTTAAATGTAATCCTCAAATAACAACCGCAGTAAATTTAATAATATTGTGCTTCAAAAAGTTTTTTTTTAAAAAAAAACTGATTCAGTAAAAAGTAAAAAAGAGATTATCGTCAAATGTTCTTCAAATTTTTTTTTAAAATTAGCTATATAAGCTAGGAAAGAGTGGTAGACTGACATGAGCTTATGCCACACAAATTATAATAATATAGTAAATTGGAGAAGCATGAAAGAGAGATTATAAAGATATAAATAATTTATTTATTGACGGATATTAATTTCAAAATTCTCAAAATTGCTCAACTGCGGGGAGTGTATAATACTTCCTTCGTATTGAAATATATTTTTTTATGAACCCACATATCACTCAGATCATACACATTTTTAAACTATAAGAAATCTAACGATATTCAACTTGGTTATATTTTAACTTATATAACTATGATAAAATTTTAAGTAAATTGTTTATATTTTAACTTATATAACTATGATAAAACTTTAAATAAAAATCTGTGTATAAGTAGTAAGACATTAACAAACATCAAAAACATTTCAATATGAAGGTAGTACACAAAATTAAATTAAAAGATTTATGTTATTTAAATTTGAAAAAAATAATTATTGTGCGTAATTAGATTATGGGATTCTTCCGTTGGCATTTGGCAAATGGCAATCATAATCCACAGCGGGGCAAAATATAGGAGTAAATAATTAAATTAAACAAGAAACTGCCGATCATTGCCTTCATTTCCCACACCCAACTCAAGGCGAGGCGTTTCTTCATCAGGCTTTTGCCTTTCGCCCCTGCCTTCCAATTTTCCGCCTAAAAATCCTTTCTTTTGTTTTTGTTATTTTTCCCCTTGTTCTGGAACAGATCTACTCGCTGTTTCCACTCATTTCAATTTCCTGTTGTTTTTTTTTTTGTCCCAAACAACTGCCGAACCCCCAGGGCCGAACTTGATTTCATCGGGAAGGTGGGTTATTACGCATTTGCAGGTTTTTTTATGTTTTCGTCGCCAATACGGGCTCATAATTTCTTAGTTTAAAAGGGCGATATTCCATGAATTTGCATTCGGTTAGTTATCAACCGCATTTTAAATTCAAGAAAAATTTTCATGTTTTGATCCGATATTAGGGATTTTGCTCTGGTTTTAACTTCGTTTACTCATTTCATCCAACAGCTTGCGATCCGCGTTAATTTGGTGTAATTGGCTTCCATTTCGTTGTGATAAAGATAAACTTCTGTTTCGGGGGTTAGGATTTTATGCGTTTTGGTGTGTTTGAGGAGGATAGTTTATTCCATGCCTGGTGGTCGACCTTAATCTAATCTACTGGTAAGGCAACGGAGTTAATCTTAATATTTGAGGTTTGTGTATTGTTTATGTGTAGGTCTTGTAAAAGGACATAATTCCCTGCTTATATCTTGGCTGGTTTTTGCACTTTTTGTCGATTGTTGACGGTGATGTGGTGCCCTTTTTTTAGGTTTTGGGACAAGACTGTTCTTGTTGTGCTGTAATCTTGGCCACAGATGGGGCCAATATTTTACATACTGATAGCATTGCCTTGTACAGCTGGGGCGATGACACTGGCCATTTCTCACATTCACAAACATTTACTGAATTATACTGAGCCGACTTATCAGAGATACATTGTTCGAATTATCTTTATGGTTCCTGTGAGTATTTTGATACATTAGTCTTGTACTTGTTTATTTCTGTTTTCTTTTTCATTATTCAGTTGACGCACTTGTCACTTGCTTTGGAGGCTCTACACTAATATAGTTGTATTTATTAAATTCTTAGCATTTCTTGCCTTGTTTCCGGTGTCCGTATCCCTTTATACCAATACCATTCTTTTACTATTTAGGAAATTACTACTAGTATTTTGTATCTTCCAGGTGTGTTGCTTGAAGAATGCAGCCATGTTGAATCTTAATTTATTAGAAGTTAATTGATTCGGTTGGGCTGAATGCTATTCTGATGAAACTTTTTGGGTCTGATTGGTTTAAAACTCTACTTATTGTTCTATTGACGCTTCCATAAGTACAAACCATTTTATTATATAACCGGGACTGGCGCATAACATATTAACTGAATTTACTTGCAGAGGCATGTGTGGCATTAACAAGATTGCAATTATTCTGAGATGTGAGATCCGAATTTGATATATAATAAATAATGTTTGAGGCAATTCATGTTTCTGTGGTTATTGGTTCTGTCTTGTTAGTAAATAAATGAAAAGCATAATTGAAAGTATGATGTGATATAATGTGATTCCTTATCAACATTTCGCTAGATTACATATTTATTTAAAACTTCTTAAGACACTGTTGACTAGTGCAAATTATGTCAATGGCCCTTAACCTGATCACTGTAAGTCACTTATTCCATTCACCTGAGATTTGCCTCATGAGCATAGGTGTGTGACTTTAGGCTAATCTTCGGGGAATGTAGGGAGTATTACAAGAACAAAATATCATGATCTTTTATGTCGCAAAATAAAAAAGTACAAACAGCTGAAATCTTTCCAGATACTGAATTTGTTGGCTCCCTTCCTCCCTCTTTGTTTCTAATTATTGTATTTTGGTCTGGTCAATGTTTTTTTACTACAATGATCTATGTATGTATTCTAATCATGTTGAAATTGGATTCATGACAGGTTTATGCATTGATGTCGTTCTTAGCCCTTGTTATAAATACAAAGGCTATTTACTTCAATTCAATCAGAGAAGTGTAAGTGCGGTGATTCCATTTCTCACTTTTTTTCCTTCTTCATTTTTATAGTCAACTAAAGTTTCCCATGTATTTTATGATGTCATAATAATATTTAATCATGGATTATTTGAGCTAGATATATTTTATCAGCATCCTGCAACCAGCTCTAATGCCATGGATTGCTTTATTTTTGGTGTATGTTTTGCATTTCAAGGTTTTGATGGAATTTAAGATGCATCATGGATGTGGTAAATTCCTTCAAAACTTATTTAATGTGTCACTCATTGACTTGCTTAGTTGATTGTGGGGTGCATGAGTTAGTTGCACACTTGCACCTGCTGCATGTATGGGTAATTGGGTATGATATTCTGGTTTTTGATATACTATTGCTTTTTTGAATTTTGCGAATGCTGAAGTTATTTTTGCTCATCCCCTTTGCTTCAGGCCTCAGGGATTTCATGATTCTAATTGATTTGACTTTGCAGGTATGAAGCTTGGGTCATTTATAATTTCCTATCTCTATGCTTAGCATGGGTCGGTGGGCCAGGAGCTGTTGTGTTGAGTCTCACTGGAAAAGTTCTAAAGCCAAATTGGTGTTTGATGACGTGCTGCTTCCCCCCTCTTCCATTGGATGGGTACATCCATGAAACTGCCATTTATTTGGCTAAACATAGGCTGCAATTTCCTCACCCTTTGCAAGATAAACTAATTAATTTATTATTTTTATTTAAGATGTTTGAATCTTACTTACACGGTTGAAATATAGTTTGCTGCTACACCTGTCTTAAGACAACGACGATTTAACCATGAGTCAACATATCTGTCATGTGCATTGCGGTTAGGAGTGAAGAACATAGGTGTGACTGTGTATTGGATTCTTCAAGGCTTTTTGTTTCTGTATGTTATTCTGTGTTGCCTTCTGGATTGATTTTTTTTTTTCCCATCTGTGTCTTATTTGGTTCAGAACGTGACACCAACTCTTTTATTTAGAGTTTATGTTGTATCGCACATTATCTCTGTGCTCTTCTTGAATCTTTAGCAGCTTGTAAGCTGATGTGCTCCAAGTTATCAAGGGCAACACTTGAATTTTGCAATTTGATTTGATTTTGATGCCCAGAAGCTCTAAATGTTCGGTTCATATGTGGGAATTTTGGATAGTTTTTAAGTTATAAATGTTTCTAGTGGAGATACAGACATATTTATTTCTTCTACGGGGTGTATCATATTTGGTTACAATGGGGAGTTTTCCTATCTTACTATTATTGAGAATCTTGTTTCTCTCTCTCTCTCTCTCTCTCTCTCTCTCTCTCTATTATTGAGAATCTTGTTTCTCTCTCTCTCTCTCTCTCTGAACTAATCAATATTGATTAAATGATTGTTTACGGGTTTTGATATCTCTTTAAATTATTGCGTCATTCCCCCTAATGAGGATTTTCCGATATTGTTCTCATGCAGGCGGTTCATAAGAAGGTGCAAACAAGGTTGTTTGCAATTTGTCATCCTCAAGCCCATATTGGTTACAGTTACATTTATACTGTATGCAAAAGGAAAATATCACGATGGAAATTTCAGCCCAAGTCAATCATATCTCTACCTCACTATTATCTATACAATCTCCTACTCTATGGCACTTTATGCGTTGGCGTTATTTTACATGGCTTGCAGAGATTTGCTTCAACCATTTAATCCGGTGCCAAAGTTTATCATAATAAAGTCTGTGGTATTTCTAACTTACTGGCAGGTATGATATTGGATGACCAATGGCATAAATATTAAAAGTGGAATGGTCACTTGCTTTTATTGCAATGATGTCAAATGCTCATGTCAATTTTCTTTTGGTTGCAACTGAATATGGAATCTTCTGTTTCATCTCTTGGGGTTTTCAATGAATATAGTTGTTTATAAGTTCAATATTATGTGCCCTCCATTCCCAAATGCTGATGATATATTCTGTTAATTGACATGCAACTTCTTTCTCATGGGCTTCTCTTTTTCTGTGTTATCTTGTAAAATTCTACGAAGGTATTGATAAATGGTATACTCTCAGTCTTCAGTGCAGTCTAAAGGTGCTTATATTGCCGCCGTTATCCTTAAATACAGAACTAGGCAAATGAGCTATTTTATGGGCATTTGGGAAGAATCTATCCTGAAGATAATTAAATGAGCAATCACAAAATTTATGCATCGGCTTATGTTGCTTTAAGATTAGGTAATTCATTGTTAATTTCCACCTCACCTTGCCTTTAGTAACCATTGTTCAGAGGATTTATGTTCTCACTGTCTCATCTATCAATGTGAAGTTTACATAGAAGTTAAGTTTGATCTTGGTATTGTGCTTGATGGTAAAATTCACATGCTGAGATTCATGAAAGAACATCTCTGTCAGGGAGTAATGGTTTTCCTTGCTGCAAAGTCTGGATTAATAAAAGATGCGGATGAAGCAGCAGAAATTCAAAATTTTGTAGTTTGTGTTGAGATGCTTATTGCTGCTGTTGGTCATCTGTATGCATTTCCCTACAAAGAGTATGCTGGTGCAAATATTGGTCCTAATCGTGGTCTTGCTGCAAGCCTTGCACATGCTTTGAAACTAAATGACTTGTATCATGATACAGTACACCAGGTAAAGTTTGTTACTTTTATGTGTGTTTTTTTTGGATGGAGTTTTTCTTGATGATGGTATTTTCATTCTCTTTATGTTTAATTCATACAGTTTGCACCAACCTATCATGATTACGTACTCTACAACCATGATGGTGATGATGGTGCTCGAAAGTACAGGGCCCGTACCTTTGTTCCAACTGGACCAGAAATGGATTCAGTCAGAGGAAACAAACCTATATTTGGGAACAAGTTGGCAGATGACTTGCCATTATCGTCAGTTGGAGGCACACAATCTACCGGTGGGCCATCGAACAATGTGAAAGTGGAGGCACCGGACTCCTCTTTGCTCAGGGGTGTATCCAATCCTGTATCTGTGCCGTATGATTTTAATCTCATTGACATAGATATTTCTGACCACCCAACAAAGGGGCCACCTTCTAGGCAACACTGAGGCATGCTCTACGAAGTTGTAGAGAATCTGGTTCCTGTTATGCTCACTTTGATATTAGTGTGTTTGTGGTGTAAGATTGTCCGAGGCTAGGATTTGTATAGAGAAAACAGCTGTTCGGGTTTCATGTGTGGTCACAGGAACTATGGTTAATCAATATCTTGTTACATGCCTGTTGTATTATCTGCGCAAACACTATTCTTTACTTGCCACTATATTGAACACAGAGGGCATTACTGTACATAAACTCAAATTACAGGGTTTGGTGTTTCATGCTTGTCAAGCATTGGTGGTTGTTGAATGTTGATGATGGTTTCTTGTGGCATTCATCTCAGTTTTGGGTATGAGAAAAGCTTATACTGTCCTTTGTAATGTGCTGGTTCATTGAACAGATCTTATACTTAGGTCGGACCTTTTCAGCAACATTGAAGATTAATTAGCTTGAGGGGATGCTTGCTCAACTATTAATGGGATTACGGCTGTAGGGTACATCTGAACCTTCTTAACGTAATGCTATGCTCTGTTATCTATGGCTGTTTGTGTAATTGTTAAGTTTCCATAATGTGGATAATGTATTAAAGGCAAGTGATTGATAGTTTATTAAGAAAATTGCCTCTGTTTTCAACTTATTTTTTAATGAGGCGCTGCTTGATCTTATTTAAAATGTTCCTATTATGATTGTTCTCAACCCTCTCTGAATGGATTCATTTGCTGTTAATAAAGATAGGGTCAGCATCAGTTTACCTTAGTGAACCATGTGATGTGATTTAAGAATACTTCTCAGTATTAGTTTGGTGTATTTACAAGTTTGGTTGATCACTCAACTGATCTTGGCTGACTGCAGAAATCGAATTCTCACGTTGCAAGACGGTGCTTGAACATTCTGAATTTTGGTTGTATCGGTCTTGATTCTCTGATCCTTGGAGGATGAATTAAAGTTCAATTAAAAGTTATGCACAAGCGTAGATTTCAAGTTTTGCCAGCTGTGATTTGTGTGTTGTAGGAATGCTTATGCCTGAAGTTGTAGAATTTATGGATTGGTTAGTCTTGATATTGAATGAAGCTTGCACACGTGTAAGGCTAGAGTATAAACTCAAGTCCAAGGCCCCATTGAATTAATGACTAGTCCTTTTCTATTGAGAAAGCAATGTGATGATAAGATGATTGATCGTCATTGTAGGATCAAATGGGTTGTTGAAGTTCTTTTCTGATTTGATTATTCTAAAAAAGAAAATGTTAAAAAGAAAAGGATTGGATAATACCAAAAGGAGTAGTCAAAACCTTAACACAACTGTACCCACACAATCAAGCAGAGCATTTCCAATTCTAACCTTTGCTTTTGTAGTGTTGCTAATATTGGCTTTGGACGTCTAAAATATTCAACAATACCGGTAAATGATTTATATAGTGTAAAAAGGGGGGGAATGATCTCATATTTAGAGAAACAACCATACGTCTAAAGGCGACCTCCAGACTTGATTTCCACTCAGAAGTTTTAGTACAAAAAGCACCCCTCAAAACACCACCACCAACACGTCAGCAGCGGTGGCGGCGGCGGCTCCTCAAATTTAATCCTACCCACCAACCCTCTTTATAAATCAGTTTGATCCTTGTCCCTTTCGTTCTAACCAAATTCAATCCCCAAACTCAGAGGGGGCCAAGATTTAAGTATATATATACATATATGCTCCCTGCAGATAGCGGTGATCGATATTCGATCATATTACACAGACATAAACAAGGTCATGATTATGGGTATGGCAGTTGTGAGTAATTATTCGTACATGGATCACTTGGAAAAGAGGCAGCTGTTCTTGAGGAGCTACCACTTTTCCAGGACGCAGAGTCTCCCTGTCCGAGTGAAGAAATTGTTCTTCAGAGTTAAAAGGGTTATGTGGAGAAAGCTCCGAAGATCATCCAGCTGTTGCAGCTTCTCCTTCCGCCTCGCAAGTATCGGCGTTCGCCGCCGTCGCCGGAGGTTCGTCCAACTCCGTTTTCTCAGCCACAGATATGGAGGGATTTCTAATCCCGAGTATTGTTGCTGGTACTGAAAAGGGATGGTCATGTTTCCTTTTCAATAACTTTGAATTGAGAGTATCCAAAATTCCTGAAGACGTCCCCGAATTTCAGGCAAAGTCTTTTTTTTTTTTTTTACCCCCAAATTTTTATACCCTTACTAGTAATTGAAGGATTGCCGGTGCACACCGTACCCTCTGTTTATAATTGAATGAATGTTGCAGAACGTCGTTGTAAAATGGCATCTTTTTGAATACTTGGATGATTGTTATTGTTATTGTATCGACATCATAATTTCCATTCGGACAAGACTCAGTATATTCAGTATATTAATGTGGACCAGCTGTTGCACTGTAAGCACGTTGGTGTGTCCCTCTGAGGGCAATGGTTTAAGGTTGCGGTCTGAGTAGAGTTGAATGGCGCTGCTGCATTCACTAAATTCATCTTCATATGATACTATTATTTGTCTGTAACTCAGAAAATCTTCCTCTTTTTTCCTTGGCATGTGCTGTAATATGAATATATGATAGATATCCAGTTTCCTTTTTCTTACTATGTTATTCTATTATCTGCAGTTTCTCTTCTCTTATTCACTTTTTATTAATCTTAGGACAATGGAAAATATTGGGGAAAATTAGGACAGGAAAATTTCGAATGAACTTGTCTCAATGGCTGGGTTCGAATCCCCACTCCGTCCCTATCCCTCCCCTTTTATCATAAATGTCTCGGTATTGGAGGACTGGATGGCTTGAGGTCAAACATCTGACCTCTCAAAGTCTGCTTTTTAAATGTTTCCCACTTCAGTCAAATATTTCTATTTCCAATCAAACTAGCTTAATATGGTTCTTTTTCTTATTTTCAAACCAATGAAATTCGATATGGATGACAATAGGTTTGGGTTCGGTTTGGCTCTCGGTCTGACCCGGACTCATTATCATCCTTGAGGATGTAAACGGGTCGATTTTGGATCCATTTTTATATCAAGATTCAAGACTCAACCCAAGCTCGGTCTAGGTCGGTTCACGATTATGATTTGGAGCCATTGTTATCCCAAAAGTTCTGAGTCCAATCCAAAAAGTTAAACGAAGTGTATATATACGGCCTACCCGGTTGGTTACATGCATTGCATCAACACAAACTAGTACTAACTCCCAAAGTTGCAACGACTTGGCCATTGAAATTTTATTCTTTTTATGTTTCAGCATACAAATACAATAGTTATGTTGCAACATTTAAAATACTGGACACCTTCTGGAATGAGTTATTATAGCATTGATTGAGGTTGTTTGGTGGCTATGGGAGCATATAGCATAAAACATGTTTGACCAGCCTATATATATGGAAAAAAGTATAAATAGGTCCTTTTTCTTTTCAAAAAATTCAAATCAGTCCTTTTTCTATTTTATTACCAAAACAGTCCTCTACAAATGCTAATTATGTCCAAATCAGTCCTTTTTTCACTAATTATATTCTAATTGCTGACGTGGCAAGGGTTTTAATTTAAACCTGACACGTGTGCATAATATTAGTCATTTTTCTTTTATCTTTTGCCAATTCAGTCCTAAACTTTTATTTTGTTCTATTTAGTCATCTACCCCAATCACTCATTTTTATATTAATTGGCCTCAAACCTTTCAAATTATTTCATTTTAGGCCCAGAACCTTAAATTTTTTATTATTACTAATACATTTATCAAATAAATGCCCAACATACTTCCGTAAATAAAATTAAATACCAAACCTCATACATTGGGTTTGACCGCCTTGTTACCGGGTCTTCGAAGTTCCGAATTTTACGGACTCTCTCTAACCACCCGATCGTAACGATGATTCATTGGTTCTGGTTTCCTTCAGCAACAATCAGCACAATCATACTTTGTGGACAATAAAATTCAGGCTATTTTTTTAATATTTTTAATAATATTAATATTTTTCAATAAAACCAAGGCTTCCTGTATCCATAACTTTCCAAAAATTCAAGTTAAATCATTTACTCAAATATTGCTACATCCTAAGGTAGGACGCAAAGTAAGATTCTGTTGATTGTTACTGAAGGAAACCAAAACCAATGAACAATCGGTTGCGGTCGAGTGGTTATTAGAGAGAGTCCGTAAAATTCCGGTACTTGAAAGACCCGATAACAAAGCAGTCGAACCCAATATATGAGGTTTGGTGTTTAATTTTATTTATGGAAGTATGTTGTGCATTTATTTGATAAATGGATTAGTAATAATAAAAAATTTAAGGTTCTGGGCCTAAAATGAAATAATTTGAAAGGTTTGAGGCCAATTAATATAAAAATGAGTGATTGGGGTAGAGGACTAAATAGAACAAAATAAAAGTTTAGGACTGAATTGACAAAAGATAAAAGAAAAAGGACTAATATTATGCACACGTGTCAGGTTTAAATTAAAACCCTTGCCACGTCAGCAATTAGAATATAATTAGTGAAAAAAAGGACTGATTTGAACATAATTAGCATTTGTAGAGGACTGTTTTGGTAATAAAATAGAAAAAGGACTAATTTGAATTTTTTGAAAAGAAAAAAAACATATTTATCATTTTTTCCCTATATATATGCTTGTTTGGTAAATAGTATATTATGGAGCATATTTAGATCAATATGCTAGTTTTTAAAGCATATTGGAGAGCAGATAGCACATTATACAATTTCACATATTAAATATACTATCTACCAAACATCTTTTTATTAAATTTACTATTATAATATGCTGGTTAAATCTACTACTCCAATCTGCTATATGCTATTTGCTTACATTCAAACAAACCCATTATGACTTGCTAAATTGATTTATTTTTATAGTGAAGTATTATTGTTATTGTAATTATATTAGACAAACAAATTTTAATTAAACTACATCTCCATATATATTTCTCATGATATGATGTTCGACCCTTGGTGGCCAATCCATAAATTAAACCCGAGCCGTATCATTTCAGCTCTTCTTCCAGTTTGATAGCAATGTTATTGAATTGAATGAATAAGTTGGCCTGTATTCAATCCAATTAAATTAAAAAACAAAAATAAAAAATAAAATTAAAATATGTGGAAAATGTTATTGATTTTAGTATCATCCATGTCCTATACACTATACACGGTTACTCACAACAGGGGAAGTGTAAAATGAAAATGTATACTCCCTCCGTCCCATATTTATCTTCTTCGACACTGTAGATATGGAGTTTAAGAAAGTTGTATTTTATTATTTTCATGTGTACTTTTTGAGGGGTAAATTTGTCTCTTTTTGTCTTGTAGTGCATTGTTAGTAAAATTAAGGATTGGTTTTTCTGTAAATATATGGACATGTAGGGACATTTTAGTAAAAAAAAAATTCCCTTTTGGGGTAGGAAGATAATAATGGGACATCCAAAAACGGAAAGCAAGAAGATAAATATGGGACGGAGGGAGTACTACACTACTTTAATCGGCACAAACAATGTAACTTCAACTTTTGATTCACCAAATAATAAAAAATAAATAAATAAATAAATAAAACAATCGATCAACTTTTTAACCAGAGAGATTTCTAACCTAATTTCTCACCTACATATATCAGTAAGATGCATGAATGTTGGCTCATTGGTCTTTGCTCTTTCATCATTTGCCCTACAATTACTATGCTATTACCATTATTAAACCCATGTTTAATTGTTAATTATTGTATTGTACCACCTTTTGACTCAATTATTCTTTTTACCATTTACGTATCCATAATTTATTTATGCAGACAACCATTGACTAAGCTAATTTATTAATTTTTATTACCATCGTCAGCTTACCCTAAAATTCAATATCCCCTCAACACTTTGAAATAAACACAAGTCTTATAGTATAACACATGACGAGTGACGACTACCGTTTGCTTAAAAAAATTATTTTTAACATTTCCAATTCATAATTTTATTTAATTAAGTCGATCATGGATTGGAACATTTTATAATACTTCGTATACTATACATGCAGCTGAGGCAATACAGATGGAGCATTGGAGCAACACGTACCTACCTATATGCCTTTGATGGAATAATAGAGGAAATATTATTAATTAATTACTTATTGATGCTTTAAATTAGTGAAATACTACATGCTCCTTATTTGCTATCTAGGTACAGTGTGATAACGCAATATACTGCTCTCTAGTCTAATTATTATCGAAACTGATGAATGACGAAAAACAGCATTTTGAAAAAGCAGTATATTATTAAATGTTTACACTAGCCAATTCTTTTAAATTAAATCTGATTTTTTAGCGAGTTTGATTTGATTTCAACAAAATGTTGAAGTGATTATATAAACAAACTAGGAAAAATGCGCGGTTCTACGCACAACATATTTGTACGTACAGCTGCCCATAAGAAAAAAAGAAACAAGTGTAAGTGGATAAAAGTGAGTTAAAGATATCCAATTTATTTGGTAGGTGAAAGTAGGTAATTTCATATTTTTTTGATACGAATGGGTATAGTATAGAGTAACTACGGGACAGCTTCTCAGGATCATAGCATGTAAATATGATGAATATTGACCAAATAGTATAGAGTAACTACGGGACAGCTTCTCAAGATATCCATTTTTTTGCATATTTTTTGCATTTTTCTATTTCGTTTGAAAAAAAGAATAGTAGATGGCGATATGAAAAGAGGGGTAATGATCATGGCCAAAGCAATAAGCTGTGGTACCAATAATGGCCAAAGCCATAAGTTGTGGCTTCGACAGTATCAATGTGTTTCAATGTTATGTCGTTGTTTGGTGTGGGCATACCATCCTTTCTGGGTGGGATTTGAGGCAGTGGTTTGTTGGGCCATGTTATTAAAGTAATGGATTTGTTGAATAGGGACTTTGACAGATTTTATTGTAGACGGAACGGATTTGATATGGTTTACTGGGCTTAGCAAGGATAAAGTAATGGATTTGTTGAATAGTGATCTTGACAGATTTTTGGTAAAATTAGAAAACAAATCTAATTATTGCAAAAAAAAATATTAATTCTCTAATATTAACGGCTCTTATGTTTAAGGCCTCTTGCGCGTACAATTTTTGGGGAACCATCAACGAAATGTAAATTAAATTCTTGAAGAAACTACCAACAATAGGAGCAGGATTTGAGAAAGTAAAAGCAGGATGGAGGCAGGTGGCCGGAACATGGAAGTGCATAATATATCTTTGATTCATATGTAAACAACATATTGCGGCCATTAATGGTGAGGAAAAGAGGGACAATAGCAGAGTTAGAAGCAGCAGTGGATGAGTGTTAAAAGAAAGAATAACAATAAAAGCAGTTATATTATTCAGATATAAGCTTGTTATTTCCATGGGCAATTATAGACAGTAATATATTTTGTATAGTGAAGTTGGAGAGCTTGTTAATAGACACATGGAAATGAAGTGATAGGAATATAGTGTTATAATTGAAATAAAAAAAGAGAATATAAAAAAGTAGGCAGAATTAATAAAAAATTTCCGCAGTAATCTAAATAAAAATGATGATAGCGAATGGACATTCTAATTTTTTCATACGTGTTGCTCCTATCCATATTCAAATTAGGATTGGATTGTCTTTTCCCATGGAGAGAACGGACAAAATTTGCTTAGCAAGACGAATAATGGGAAAAGGTGAAAACCGACTCTGTAAATTGTATATCCTTTCAATTGAGCACCCGACAAGATGGGGCCATCGACGATGACAACCTTTGGTTAAGCGTGTTTTTCTTAGATAGGCTGAACATTATTATTTTAAAGAAAACTAACTAACATTTATAAGAGGGTATTATGTCACACAAGCGACTGATGAAAAGAAAAAGGAAAGCATACATGACTAAGCATTTGATAAGATTAGCAGTTCAAACAGCAAGTATATAAGCTGAGTGGCACGGGTGAACAGTGCGGGCAGCTAGTTTGAGAAAGTAAGCAGAATGGATGTATCCGGAATAGATGAGTAAGGGAAGGAAAATAGGTTTAATAAAGGGAGAGTCAAACCACTGTTGCCATGTGAGCAATGCTAAGCTGCTGCAGCTGTCGACATGTCTCTGTAGGCCACTTTCCTATTTGGATTATTATTGTAGCTGTAAGCTATTGCTGAACATTAGCACCTGCTGCTAGACGGTGCATGTGACTCTGCTGCTTTAATATAAGTGTGTGGAGAGCGATTCATATGCAGGAGTGGGGCTGTAATAATTGGTGTGTTCGGAGGAGGTCAGAAAGAATGGAATTTTTTGTGCGTCTAGGAAAAGATTTTGAGCAATATCTGGTATGTTATTGATAATTTATACAGATAATTGTAAATATGATGGTAGTTGGTAGGTGCTAATGTTTTCTGTGCCAATACAACAACAATTACCAAGGGTGATACTGAATGTTGTAGAAGAAGATAATATACCCTCAATAATTGGAGTGGAAGGGCAGCGAGTGGAGTGTACTTTACCTGTTTTCTTTGATGGGGAAGATCTATACATTTCAAGGAGTGATGTCTGGGATATTTTTTGCGATGCTCATGAACTTAAGGTGGGAGATGTATTATTTTTAAATCAAGCAGTCAGATGGAGTTCATCGTAAAAGTATTCGATGAAGGCGGTGGGGCTAAGGATTTTTCGGAGATGATACCTGAATACAGCAGTGGCAATCGTAAGCATAAATATGGCAAAGCTTTTTTTTTTTTTTTTTTTTTCTCTCATGCAATTGACAGTGAATTGTTTGTTCGGATGGTAGCATTTTTACTGACGTTTATGGATGTGCAGAGGCTACTGTTTGTTTTGTCTCACAACTAACAGCTTCAACCTATAACAAACCATTGGTAATGTGCAAGCTGTGGGGGTAATTGTTTAGGTGTTTATATCTTGCTGTCAAAATGATCAGGTAAGTGTACATTTGCATTTTGTTTTATTGTAGGAAATTCCGAAGGCTATTTGGCAAGGCTTTAATTTGCATGTCCGTGAAAGAATTTGGCTACGGTTGAAAGGGAACAGGCGGCTCCATCTTGTTTCAGGTGTTGCATTGTGCTGTTAGTGGACGGAAGAGGCATGAAACGGTACTAATGAATATTGGGCTACAACGTTTTTGGGCACATCATGATTTAGTCGTTGGAGATATATGTAGGTTTGTTGTTAAATCAGTAACGTTTGGACGCCGACGTAATGAGGTCATAATTGAAGTTGATGTTGTATGCCGCATGTAATGTTGGCAATTTGTAATTCGTACATGCTCCTTGCAGGTACGGATGTTGTATTTGTAAATAGGTAGTGCTACGGAATGTGGAAATGTTGTGGGGTTTGTTTGTAGTACGTGTGGAATGTGAATGGGGAAGATTTAATAATGAATCGATAATTACATGGTACTTGCGTCGTTGATGCAATTGGTGTAGGAGAAAGGCTTTGTAAGGAGATCTTTAAAATCTAGTTTTTGTTTCCCCCCTGATATAGCAGTGGACATAAAATGAAGGTTACAGCTATTTGAAATTGGTCCATACTAATTCAAAACGGTTAAATATAGGGGCGCAGAAGCAGAAGATAGAGAACATTTCAGCTTGTACATAAAATTGCAAGAAGCCAAGCACACAAAAGTAGGGGAAGTGCTACACGTTGGAAAGGACATTGCAAACAGGGGAAGGAGACTAATGCAACTTATCAACTGTGAAGTACTATATATGTACAACGAAGGTGACACCAATAAAAAACAATGATGGAAACCAACAGAACAGCACATACTGAAGAAGTAATTGTGAAGGAGTGCAAAGGAAAAACCAAATGAAACTTTTGATAATTTCCCTACACGAGTGTTTTTATAAAATACCAAGATTGAATGTAACACCCCGGTTTTTGGTCACCCAGGTCGTGGTGTCACCGCCACACCTCTCTAGCAAGACACGGTTTCTCCGAGCTCACTAAAGAGATGCAAGGCTATGGTTTTTCAGAATTTAAAATATTCAAACATCCCATTCATATATAATTTAAAATATTACATCAAAGTTGCAGCGGAAAATAATATTTACATAAGTATAATGCAGCGGAATTTAAATATAGCCAACACGGCCAGAATACGGGTTAAACAGGCCCGTTCATGCAATTTCTAGTCTAACGTATCATTTACAATAAAGCATTTCCCCAAAATTCCCATGAATGCATATGATGATGCATATTCTTCGGCTCTGAAAGAAACAGGAAAAAAAATACGGTTTTGGTCAGCACTACGTGCTGAGTAAGTTAACACGTACAAGATTATGAGGTTTCAAAGCCTTTATTTAAATTTAATGAAAACATGTGCATAATTTAAACAATACATGTAATCGCATACTTTAGAAGACATGGATTCATAAAATCATAGATATAGCTTGCAACGTAACTAAATAAGTTGCCATAAATTTAACAGCACAATTTAATACGGATTAAATTTGGAATTCTCGCAACTTCTCGTTTCATATCTTTTACAGATCACCACCGTTAGGGCTCTTATGTCCGCCAGCCTTACGCCTGGGCTCTTATGTCCACAGGTATCATGGTCAATACAGATCTTTTAATTAGAGTTAATCCGTCCGCTAGCCATACGATCAGTGTTTCGCTAGGGCTCTTACGTCAACCTAGACATACACTTGGGCTCTTATGTCCCAAGCCGCAGAGAACATTGACAGTATCTAGCTTAGTCATAACCCGCAATATTTTAATCTTCTTGTTTCGTGTATCGTATTTCAAAGTATTTCTATCCGTTTCAACCTCAAAGGTTAATTTCACCGTTTCCACAAGATTTCAAGTTTGACTCGGTCAACCACAATTTACTCTAAAATTCGTTAAAAATCAGATTTAATTTCAAAAATTCCGAAATTACACGACTGACTCCAAAACGTCGAGATCTACAACTTTCGTGTTTTAACATTTTCAATCTGAGATACCTAAATAGGTCAAAAACACTAATTTTCACAGTAGTACTGTTCTGTCCGAATTTCATACAACTCAGTTTAAAGATTTCGATTTCCACCATAGCAATTCAACTCCAAATTTAGTGAAATTTGACAGAGATCATCTTAAGACAATTATCTACAACTTTCATGTTCGGCTAAAGATCTAATTCGGCCTAGAACTCTAGTCAAAAACGTCAACAAGTTCGAATCTATGTTCTGTCCGGTTTTCAAGATCCGATTTTAAACCAGTTCGGTTTGGGGTGGAATTTCTTATATCAAATCATCACGAAAATTTCTGAAATTTTACGGAGATGTTCATAACGTATAGATCTACAATTCTTATGTTCAACGCCAAGCCTAGATCGGTCTAGATCTAAGGTAGAAATCACCAACAAGTTCGAATAAAGAATCTATCGTCGTTTCAAGATTTAAATCTAAAGCAGGCTCGTTTATGATCAGTTTCGCATATCAAAACACGATGAAAAATTATGAAATTTTTACACAACCTAGATCAGTGTCTTAGGAATGTTTTTCGTGTTTTAAGTTTCCTCGTTTGAATGTTCTAAAGGGTTTGAATAAATTCAACAAAAACACTGCGCCGGTGTAGACAGATTTTAGATAGGGTTCTATTCGATCTATATGTTCGAATCTTTTAACAACCCAAAACCAAAGTAAGCATTAACTTACAGATTGTTGAGCATCCGGGATCGTCGATTCAGAGGCGTGGCTTCCAGTCCACCGTTTATCTCCTTGATTCCGTCGGGTTCTTCGCTCTCGATCCGGATCGGGGGTTTGGAATAGAAAAAGATCGAATTTAGGATTCGTTTTTGAATCTTGAATGGAAAAGAATGGACAAGAATGGTTCGAATCTTACCCTGATGATCGAAGACTCCTAATTTTCGTCCAAGTCAGTCCCTTGATTCGGTTTTGTGCCTCCGACGACTCCGGAATTAGGGTTTTGTGTGTAGAGAGATTTCGTAGGGTTTTGTAAAGATGTTCGGGGCTCCCAAGGGGGTTTATTTATAGACAACTAAGACCTAGGGCGTCCACGATCTGTCCCTAAGAGTCTAGAGTCGAAGATGTTCAACCGAAAGTCGAAAAATCCGCGTTCGGGCGAGAAAATCGCGGAACGGCCGCAACTGCCCTGCCGGCGCGCCCTTGGCGCGGTCCTCCCCTTTGGAGCGCGCGGCAACCGCGCCGTCCTGGCCTGGACTTTGGTCTGGGCCGGGTCGTGCGATCCGTCGGGCGTTTCCTCCTCTCTTTCGGACTTCTATCCCTCTATGTTCCCGGATTCGGATTTCCGGGGTATCTTCGGGCTCCGATTTCCTATCTTAATTTTATTCGGACCTAAATTTATATTTGGACTCGAGTTATTGAGTCCATGGGTGTCGGGTCCCCGTGTAACCATTTATTCGATTAAATTGTCTTCGGCTTCCCGGTTTCTCGGAATTTTGTTTCCTTTTTAATTTAAATTCCATTTCTCATCTTTTATGATTCTTTATCCATTTATCATGTTTATTATATTTATTTATTTATTGTTTTTATTTTATGTTGGAAAATTTCCGGGTATTACAGTCTACCCTCCTTAAAAATCAACTTCGTCCTCGAAGTTGTGTTTCGGTTTTTCTCGTGCTAAAGGTCTTGTGTTTGTTTTATTATGTTGTGACTGAACTTAGAATTAAAACTTCTAAGCTGCCTACGTACCCTGTGAAGGGATCAAGCCATAACGTAGTTCAAAACAATTTGAATTTGTTTATTTATTCATTCGGAATACATATCGTCAAAAATAAATGTCCATCTTACGGGGTATTACATCATCTCCCCCTTAGGACTTCAGTTATGTCCCCATAACTGCCTATTCATTATTCTCAAGAGGGTTCGGGTTTTGGTCTTGTTCCTCGTCACTCTCCCCTTGCTGAAGGTTCACCAAATCTACTCTCTTTTCGATCGCCTCCTCTGGCGTTCGACATCCACTAGCCTTGTGACCAAGCTTGCCGCACCTACGGCAGGTTCCAAGCTTCGGGCATTGGTGCACCAGATGTGCATGGTTGCATCGTGGGCAACGTGGTATAAACGCACCACGGTTATCGTCTCCCCCATCGTTGAGACCCTTATTTCCTTTCCTTCGGGATCCGTTGTCTTTCCTAGAGTTGTTGTTGTTGTCTTTCCGATCCTTCTTCTCAAGTCCTTGCGAGTCCTTGGTTGACTCACCATGTTCCTTACGCTTCAATTGCTGGATTCGAGCAATTGATACGGCGCGATCATATATCGTCTGCAGGTTCGTGAATTGTCCTACTGCGAGTATCTCCCGGATACTAAGGTTCAGACCCATCTCGAATTTCTGAGCCTTGTCAGAGTCGGTTGGTACTATCCTCGCAGCGAATCGTACTAGCTCCTTGAATTTGCTGTAGTACTCTTGCACTGTTTGCGCACCTTGCTTTAGGTTGATGAATTCCTCGTACTTCGCAGTCTTGGTGCTCAGTGGGTAGAATCTTTCCCTCAAAGCTTCCTTAAGTTCTTCCCAGGTGTAGGCTTCTTCGTCTTCCACTGAATTTGCTTGGAGATTTTGCCACCACTCATCGGCTTCGCCTCCTAGGTAATAGGTCACTACGTGTATCTTCTCCTCATCAGGGCACTTGATAGCGTTCAAGAGCTTGTCAAAGGTACAGATCCAACCTTCCAACTTGGCTGGATCCTCTTGGCCGTCATAATGGGGTGGGTGGTAAGGGTTCACTAATGCCAAGTAGTTGACTCGGACTACTGGCGGAGGTACTGTTTGTGTCCTATGCACCTCGGCATTTCCCAATGCTACAAGAAGTTCCTCTACAGATTTTAAACGTGCTTCCATATTATGGGGCGCTTGAGGCACTTGCTCTCTAGGTTCTGAGGACTTTCACTGTTGTTGGGCGTGTTGGAAAGGTTAGCGTCAGTGCCGTTTGGACTCACCTTCCTTGGTTTCCTCCTAGGCGCCATTTTCTGTTACACGTGTATAGATTAGCTTATCTTGGTTTAGGTAGATCGCTCGAATGAGACGTTTCGTAAATTTCTAATTTCAAATTTTCGGGTTTGTTGTTTGGAAATCCAAACAAGATTTTTGGAATAAAGAGTGTTTTAATAAAACTTGATTTTCTCATTGTTCCACATAAGGAAATTTTCTAATTCGTACACGGGTAGGAATGGCTAAGACCGAGGATTGTTATGATTAGGCGTGCGCATAGACAAATGAGATCTAGAACTAAGGCAGGATCAGTATCTAGTTATTGCTTCTAATTCGATGTCATGCCTCAAGATTATATAGGTGTAACAAGAGATCTACGTTAATGTCGCCAAGATTCTAGGTTCAACTTCGCCAAGATTCTAAGTTCAAATTCGCAAAGATTCTAAGTTCAAGTTTCGCCCAGATTCTAAGTTCAAGTTTCGCCAAGATTCTAAGTTTAAGTTTCGCCAAGATTCTAAGTTCATAGAAGAGGTGCAATATGCAAATGCAAATGATGATTTCCCCCCAAAAATAATTTATGCACTATATATAAATGTTTCCCATGGGTTTTTAAAATAAAAATTCGTTTCCATGGAAATAATGCTTTAAAAATTTAACATAATAGTTAAAATTCTTGGACCTCTATAATGGGTCAAAAATAATTATCATTTGGGCTCAAAAATGATTTGAGCTAGGAAACTTTCAAAATAATAATTTGGGCTTCTATAATAATAATTTAAAAATAATCATGGTTTAAAAATAATAGTTTAAAAATAATAATAATATAATAGTTTAAAAATATTCGGGCTCTGATACCACTTTGGTTTCAGATATTTTCTTTAAAATAAATAGCTTTAAAATATTTAGGGCTCTGATACCACTTTGTAACACCCCGGTTTTTGGTCACCCAGGTCGGGGTGTCACCGCCACACCTCTCTAGCAAGACACGGTTTCTCCGAGCTCACTAAAGAGATGCAAGGCTATGGTTTTTCAGAATTTAAAATATTCAAACAGCCCATTCATATATAATTTAAAATAATACATCAAAGTTGCAGCGGAAAATAATATTTACATAAGTATAATGCAGCGGAATTTAAATATAGCCAACACGGCCAGAATACGGGTTAAACAGGCCCGTTCATGCAATTTCTAGTCTAACGTATCATTTACAATAAAGCATTTCCCCAAAATTCCCATGAATGCATATGATGATGCATATTCTTCGGCTCTGAAAGAAACAGGAAAAAAAATACGGTTTTGGTCAGCACTACGTGCTGAGTAAGTTAACACGTACAAGATTATGAGGTTTCAAAGCCTTTATTTAAATTTAATGAAAACATGTGCATAATTTAAACAATACATGTAATCGCATACTTTAGAAGACATGGATTCATAAAATCATAGATATAGCTTGCAACGTAACTAAATAAGTTGCCATAAATTTAACAGCACAATTTAATACGGATTAAATTTGGAATTCTCGCAACTTCTCGTTTCATATCTTTTACAGATCACCACCGCTAGGGCTCTTATGTCCGCCAGCCTTACGCCTGGGCTCTTATGTCCACAGGTATCATGGTCAATACAGATCTTTTAATTAGAGTTAATCCGTCCGCTAGCCATACGATCAGTGTTTCGCTAGGGCTCTTACGTCAACCTAGACATACACTTGGGCTCTTATGTCCCAAGCCGCAGAGAACATTGACAGTATCTAGCTTAGTCATAACCCGCAATATTTTAATCTTCTTGTTTCGTGTATCGTATTTCAAAGTATTTCTATCCGTTTCAACCTCAAAGGTTAATTTCACCGTTTCCACAAGATTTCAAGTTTGACTCGGTCAACCACAGTTTACTCTAAAATTCGTTAAAAATCAGATTTAATTTCAAAAATTCCGACATTACACGACTGACTCCAAAACGTCGAGATCTACAACTTTCGTGTTTTAAATTTTTCAATCCGAGATACCTAAATAGGTCAAAAACACTAATTTTCACAGTAGTACTGTTCTGTCCGAATTTCATACAACTCAGTTTAAAGATTTCGATTTCCACCATAGCAATTCAACTCCAAATTTAGTGAAATTTGACAGAGATCATCTTAAGACAATTATCTACAACTTTCATGTTCGGCTAAAGATCTAATTCGGCCTAGAACTCTAGTCAAAAACGTCAACAAGTTAGAATCTATGTTCTGTCCGGTTTTCAAGATCCGATTTTAAACCAGTTTGGTTTGGGGTGGAATTTCTTATATCAAATCATCACGAAAATTTCTGAAATTTTACGGAGGTGTTCATAACGTATAGATCTACAATTCTTATGTTCAACGCCAAGCCTAGATCGGTCTAGATCTAAGGTAGAAATCACCAACAAGTTCGAATAATGAATCTATCGTCGTTTCAAGATTTAAATCTAAAGCAGGCTCGTTTACGATCAGTTTCGCATATCAAAACACGATGAAAAATTATGAAATTTTTACACAACCTTGATCAGTGTCTTAGAAATGTTTTTCGTGTTTTAAGTTTTCTTGTTTGAACGTTCTAAGGGGTTCGAATAAATTCAACAAAAACACTGCGCCGGTGTAGACATTTTTTAGATAGGGTTCTATTCGATCTATATGTTCGAATCTTTTAACAACCCAAAACCAAAGTAAGCATTAACTTACAGATTGTTGAGCGTCCGGGATCGTCGATTCGGAGGCGTGGCTTCCAGTCCACCGTTTATCTCCTTGATTCCGTCGGGTTCTTCGCTCTCGATCCGGATCGGGGGTTTGGAATAGAAAAAGATCGAATTTAGGATTCGTTTTCGAATCTTGAATGGAAAAGAATGGACAAGAATGGTTCGAATCTTACCCCGATGATCGAAGACTCCTAATTTTCGTCCAAGTCAGTCCCTTGATTCGGTTTTGTGCCTCCGACGACTCTGGAATTAGGGTTTTGTGTGTAGAGAGATTTCGTAGGGTTTTGTAAAGATGTTCGGGGCTCCCAAGGGGGTTTATTTATAGACAACTAAGACCTAGGGCGTCCAAGATCTGTCCCTAAGAGTCTAGAGTCGAAGATGTTCAACCGAAAGTCGAAAAATCCGCGTTCGGGCGAGAAAATTGCGGAACGGCCGCAACTGCCCTGCCGGCGCGCCCTTGGCGCGGTCCTCCCCTTTGGAGCGCGCGGCGACCGCGCCGTCCTGGCCTGGACTTTGGTCTGGGCCGGGTCGTGCGATCCGTCGGGCGTTTCCTCCTCTCTTTCGGACTTCTATCCCTCTATGTTCCCGGATTCGGATTTCCGGGGTATCTTCGGGCTCCGATTTCCTATCTTAATTTTATTCGGACCTAAATTTATATTTGGACTCGAGTTATTGAGTCCATGGGTGTCGGGTCCCCGTGTAACCATTTATTCGATTAAATTGTCTTCGGCTTCCCGGTTTCTCGGAATTTTGTTTCCTTTTTAATTTAAATTCCATTTCTCATCTTTTATGATTCTTTATCCATTTATCATGTTTATTATATTTATTTATTTATTGTATTTATTTTATGTTGGAAAGTTTCCGGGTATTACATTGAATTTATTAAATGAAAAGAGTTATGATTCGTGGGAAGGGGTTTAAGGATATATTTCACTTTTTATTATTCATGTGGGAAACTTTGATTTCAAACGGCGCGATGAAAATCCCCGGCCATGAAACTTTTGACAATTTCCCACTATATGAGTATTTTTTGAAAGACAATAATCTCGGTTTTCAATTTTATTTAATGAAACCAATTTATGAAGATGGAGTTGGGATTAAGGATATATTTATAGGTTGTCACGTTTTTATTTACCCGTGTTAAGAAACTGTGCCCCCGAAAGCACACGGAGTCAAAAATTTCAGTATTTATAGTAAGTACCGGATCGTTCACTGGAGGATGTGCGATAGAAGCAGGGCCCACGTCGTTTTATAAGATTTTCCACTCGATTACTCGATTCAAGTTTGTGTTTTAATTACCAACTACTTGACATAATTTAAATTAAGTTATGAAAGCAATTAAAATTATTCTAGAAAGCAAATTAAAATTATTTTATAAAAGCAGATAAATTTATTCTAAGAAAGCAATTAAAATTATTCTAAGAAAGCGATTAAATTATACTAAACTATCTATCAATAATCTAGGAAAGCAGAGTTAAAGTGTGACAGAAGGGACAGGAAGAAAAGAATAAAAATTGGACAAGATTCAGATGAAACACAATTAAACTTCCATTTTAATACACAGATCTTTGTTTGGGATAATCCATCAGTTACCTAACTCTCATGCTCTCTATACCATGTTCCCTTTAACAGACAGGTACTTACAGTAAGAGTTTACATGCTCTTAATGACAACAAATTCTAAGATACCACAGACTTACGACTGCCCCCGTCAGAGCGTGTCATTTATCTGTGGTGGACAAGCAACACCTGACAAATCATTAGTTGATATGCCAAGTACTCCTATCATCCCCCATGTCACATCCAAAGATTCTAATCAAGCCCTGAACTATCCCTTAACTATCAGTCCTAGTAGCAGTTACGCAACTCTCAATACAACCGAGTGACCTCTAAGGAAAGCAGTTAAAAGAAAGCGGTAAAGAAAGCATTTAAAATCCTATCACTCGGAGGTTTTTGAAAGTCTGACCCTGGTAGTAAAAGAAAACCCCCAGTCAGAATGACCGGATGTGGATCAAGAATTCCCTATTCTCGGTGAACCGCTCGCAGTGTTCACTTCCCGTCGGGTGGTTATGAGATACAAACTAATGAAATAAACTAATAAATTAGTTCATTCCGGATGCACTCACTCAGGACTCAAAAATAGGCTTTGGCAGAAGAGGATAGCAGTTGAAAGGAACTCAACCCTACCTTAGAAAATAACCAAGGCCCACATGTTGTTCTTCTAGTATTATCTATTACACCTCATCTGAATCCAAGTGGACTCTGAGTCAGTGCAATATTTAATATAAGATTTCCAACATACAGCAATTTTGGAAAATAATTGATCTGAAAATCATTCCCTAAACAGGTACTAGACTCTCAATTAAAACACAGATCCTTTCAGTCTAGATGAGACCTAATCGCTGACTCTTCTTCTAATTTCCCAAAATCAAACCCCAGTCGGATATGAATTTGTCAAAACTGTGGAGTTTATCCCTTACTCAGATCCGGATTTTATAAAGGAATTTTTGTTGGAAATTTATTGTGAGACATCTGATTAAAATCAAGACTCCTGTGTTCAAGGGAAGGATCCCAAAATAATATTGACCACAATATCTACATAATAATATCATGCATAAATTTATAAAGAAGTGTAAAATTAAATTAACCCAAAATATAAGGTGGGTTTAGACAGAAAGTGAAACACAGAGATGAAATAGCCGGAGATGAGAAGAATTTATTTGGCTAAAAAGATGGTTGAAATAACTGGGGTTATCCGGACTGCAAACATCTGCTATCCAGGTCCCAACCATTCCAGGTGGAATGGTTTTAGACAGCAGAAGACCTTAATTGACAGTGATCGCTATCATCAAGATTTCTACTATCTGTGAAATGAGAGAAAAACCTACATGTTTTCTTACTGTAGTACTATTCAAACAGTGTTGTTCGACAAAATTTGATAGTATTACAGCTCAAAATTTGGGTTTGAAATTAAGATAAATAAATAGAAACTGTATCCGAATAGGAGTCAGCTGGGCAGCTATTATAATCCCGGATGGACGAACCGCCAAGGCTTCCACCGACCACTATCCGGACCATGCAAAATAACAACTAGTAATTAATATTCAGACTACGAGCTAGTTTATCCGTGTGGGAATACCCGCCAACATTAGTCTGTCATATCTCTTACTAGCTGTTTCACACAACACAGATAAAGACAAAATAAATAAAAGAAAATATTTTTGGGTCATCTTGTAAGAGATACATTGGTTTCTCATGCAAGGATATGGAAATTGATCCATATTTACTCATTGTGTCTAAATAATAACTCATTCCATAATTAATTAATTAATTACAGTCCGGCTTATATACTTAGATCATTAGAGTTTAATTTTGTAGAAAAATCTTTTAATGGAATTGAACAAAATTCTTTATATCAAATTAATCATGGGTTGAGATCATTGGATTTCAACCTCAAAATATTAATATAAAGGTTCAATTAATTAAGTGAGAAAAATGGAGAAATGAAAAATTTGGCATGAAGATGCCAATTACGACGCTGGACAGATATTACGATGCTATCCTAGGATAGCGTCGTCATGGATTGGTGAAAGAAAATGAAAATTTTTGGAGTTAAAGGGTTATGTACGACGCTACACATGATTACGACGCTATCATATGATAGCGTCATAGTGTTGATGTCGTGCATGGAGGTTTAGAAATTAAGGGACTACGACGCTAAGCAAGCACTACGACGTTAACCAAGGTTAGCGTCGTAGGGTTTAGCGTCGTAGTAAGAAGAGATGGTTTTGAAAAAGTAGGGATGCTACGACGCTATACACTAAATTACGACGCTATTCTAGGATAGCGTCGTGGGTGTAGCGTCGTAGGTGGTTTTTTTTTTTTTTTTATGATAAATGAAGTATTTTGGGGTACTACGACCCTAGACAAAAATTACGACGCTATACTTGGATAGCTTCGTAAGCTTAGCGTCGTAGTACAAATTTTTGCTTAAGTTCGAAGCAACTACGACGTAAAACCTCACCTACGGCGCTAGCATTGGTTAGCGTCGTAGGGCGGTTAACGTCGTAGCTAGCCCAGAGCATAAGTGTTGGTCGGGTAATGCAATCTATGCGATTGCAAACCCTATTTTTCGGATTTTATGGTCCATCATTTGGTATTAACCAATTATGTCGTGACACTATGCGTGCCCCGACGTGGTATATGCCAAAAATTTCCCATGTTCCTCCAATTTTTCAATATACACAAACACATGAACATCATCCACTTTTAAATCTATTATACTAATCCTAAAAGAAAGAAAATAAAGATAAGGACAACATGAAAAAAAAATAAAATAAAAACAACTACTATACTAAAAATAAACTGAAACAAAAACTGGAAACAAAAATCTAGACAAAATCTAAACTAATAAATCATCAAATGGATGAATGTCAAGTATTTGAGCATTTATTAACAAGGAAAGCAATAAAACCTAACTAAAGCTCAAAAATAGGTCAAATGACCAAAATGAAAATAAAACAGTAAACAACCCATGGAATAACTCCATAACAGCTTTTTGGGAACATTTTCCTTGATTTATTCCAACAAACTAAAACATAATTCAAGAACACTCATTAATTGAGTGTTTTAACCCAAAACTCTAACTAAGAAAACTAAAAAAAATATAAAAAAGTGGCTGACTAATCTACTAACTTATTTACAATCTAAGAACTGGTAAATAAAAACTGAAATTTAATTGAAGACTACATTGCATAAAAATAAAAAATAAGCTAACTACCTAGACTAAGAGCCAAACTGCTCTCTCCAAGAACAACAAAAATAAATTTTCAAAGTGGGTGTAGGCTACTGTTGAGAAGAGTAAACAGCTATATTTATAGAGATAAAGAAAACCCTAATCAAATGGGCCTTGGGTCTGCTCGAAATTTCCACAGCAAGGGACGGGTGCACGAGGTCAGGAGAAAGAGACAAAATATTTTTTGTACTTGCGGGACCTCAGGGACCTGGACTCCCTACTTATTTGATCACATGTGAAATTGGCCAATTTTGAAAGGCACCGGTTATATATACACAAATTTGGTTAGGGGCACACACACTTGGAGATAAAATATCATATATACCCCTAGTTAAAAAATGGGGATTGGGCACTCTCTTAAGGGATTTGCGGCACACAAAAATAATGGGATTGGGGCACTCTCTTAAGGATTTGGGCACATAATTTACAAATTCTTTTTTCTTCCATCCCTCTCTTTGTTTCTTCCTCGTTCAAACAAAACAAACACGCAAAACCCAAAGCCCTACTTTTCTTACGTATATTTATATTCATATACTCCATGGATATGAACGATGAGCAATACATGAACAAGAACGCTGAGCAAGATGAGCAATATCGAGATGAACATATGGTGGAAGAACACGAGTACCAAGAACCCGTAAGTTTTTTTACATTTGAATGCAATATCGCAGATTAGTGTCGAGTTTTGTTTTGTTTTGGAAAAAGGAACGAACGGCCAATGCCATCCGACCCATTTCAAATACGAACGGCCACTAATGGCCCGGTGGCTTATAATATAAACGGCCAGCACTGGCCGTGGAAATAAAGAGACTGCCGGCCAGTGCTGGCCGACCCGCACCAAAGAGGAACGACCAGTAATGGCCGTTCTTTCTTTTTTTCCTTTTTTTTTGTCCCTCGTTGCTCAATCTGTTTTATTCTTTTCTTTGTTTCGGTTTTTGATTCCCTTATTATATCGTCATCATCATATGATTGGTGTCTTATTTTACAAACTCAGTCTAATTTGATGAAATGGATTCATATACGTCATGATCTCCCATCGTCTTTATTTCCTTCTGTGTTGAAATCCTTGCAATTTTTAGGGTTTGAACTTTGAACAATCAAACCCGAAATGATTGTTGGACAAAAGTTAAATACCGCGTGGTGCCGTTCAGTTGTTTACAATGTGAAAGGAATTTTTACAGAGATTATGTTGACAAATAAAATCTAGCAATTTATTCTTTTTCTAATAATTCACGTTCGGTAAGTTGAGAATTTTTATCCAGTTCGGTTATCGATTCTTCTTAGACTATATTTTTTATCTGGGCTTTTCATTGAGCTGAAAATTTATGTTGTTGGGGAAGGATCATTAGAACCCTAATTGAAGCCTGATCTGGATTTATAATATGAATGTGTTTGAAGCTTTGAGATGATGGCAATGGAGGCTCCCGTGAGGGAAATGAAGAAGCAGATGACTGGGAAACGGGAGGATTCGGCGCTACACTCGGCGGCGAGGACAGGGGATTTGGGTGTGGTTTTGGACATCATAGATGGATGCAATGGAGAAGATGAGGTGAAGCAGCTGCTGTCCAAGCAGAACAGCTCGGGCGAAACTGCGCTTTATGTTGCGGCTGAGTGTGGACAGGTTGATGTAGTAGAGGAGATGGTGAAGCACTATGATGTCGGCTCAGCTGGGATCAAAGCCAAGAATGGTTATGATGCATTTCATGTTGCAGCCAAGGTTGGCATCTTGGGTGAGCTAATTTGCTTTGATCCCTTTCGGAAAATTCGACTGTGTGTAGTCTGTGTGAGTGTGTGTTGAGTAAGTTGAGGAAAATAAAGTCCAGGACTCTTCTTGTGTGTTGTGTCTTGAAGGGTAGAATGAGTAAAAATTTGAGGTGTGCCCCAATCCTACTCCAATTTTGTGTGTTTGAAGTAAAACAATGAGTGTATATAACCGGACCATTTTGAAATTGGAGGAAGCTGACTACTACGACGCTGAAGCACCTTCCAATGGACGACGCTACGCAAATCCGACGACGCTGAACTCGTTGGAGGCTGCTGGCGGGACGACGCTACGACGCCGACGAAGCTACGACGCTATGAGGGTGTGGCGTCGTAGAAGGAAGGAGCCGGACGACGCTGGCCATTGAAGGACGACGCTAGGCAGCTGGCGTCGTAGCTGTTGGAGGCTTGGACGACGCCGATCTGTGCTGTTGCCGAGAGTTTGTTCGCCGGAGCTCCAAAGGAAATGGCACGAAGGGGCCGTCGGACAGATCGGAGTAATTTCTGGCCGGAATTCAACTTGTTGCGGCGAGACGGAGTTTTCTTCTTTGTTGTAGTTACGATTTGCGGGGTGGCCGGAATGAGCTATGGAGGCCATGGCGACGACGATGACCTCGGTAAGGAGCTTCCGGGGCTGCTGACTTTCGCCGGACATGGAGGGAGGGATGCCGGAAATCTCCATGAATAAAACAAGGGTTTCCTCATTCCGAGGAGGTGATCGGAAAAAGAAAGAAATCGACCGGAGTTGAAGAAGATGGGCGTGGCCTGCTGTCTGGAGCTTGGGGAGTGGTCAGGGATGTGGGGCAGCGGCTGTTGTTAATGCGGGAAGGGAGGTGAGAGCTCGCCGGAATTTTCTCATTGAAATGGTGGTGCCGGAGAAGGAGTATTTGACCGGAGGAGCTGCTGGTCGGAGCTGAGATGCGGGATGAAGATTGAGGTAGTTGGCGGGCTCAGAGGCAGGCGGCAGCGGCGACAGGAGGTGATGGTGCGGCGGGCTGTCGGAGTTGCCGGAAATTGAGGTTGTGGGTGGCTGAAATGCTGCTGTTCCCGATTTACAAATTTGCAAGGCAAATTGGGGAAGATGACCCCATGTGGGCCCCACCTGCAATTCATAAGTATTTCATTAGTTAGTTTTTTTTTCATATATATAATAAAATTAAGATATATAAAAAATATAAATATATTTATTCTAATTGATTATTTGGTTTGCGTTCCGTGTAATGGATCCGTATTCCATCGAACAGATACCACCAAACCATAATTTTCAAATGTGGAATTTTTTTAATATTTTATCATGTTTTTGGATTTTCTTAACACAAATTTAATAAAATAACAATATTTTTGTGTTTTTTAATACCAGCTTATTATTTATACAAATTTGCATATATCTGTCAAATTCAACTGCTTTCTTATTTAAATAAGACCGGAATGCGATTAAATGCCCATATTAGACACGGAAATAGATTGAAAATAATGGTCAATTTTGGCCATTATCAACATCCTCACATTTAATACTGATCGTCCCCGAGCAGTCAGAGTCAGTGCTCCTAAGAGCATAGACGCTGCATATTCAATCTATTTTCGTGGCTTCAAAAATTTCATTCTTTTTACAGTGGGATAAGACAACCGAAAACTACAAGTATTAAATTCTCTTGATTGCAGTGTTTAATAAAATGATACTTCTCACTTAATCAGGCCTACAAATCAGTCATTATTGAAAATTCTTCATGAATGTCATCTTTAGAAAAAATCATTGATTTAATTCTAGAATTAAAGCATGACATGAATATAAATTAAAAGCAGAGCCTCATATATGGTAGAAGCGGAAATTTCACTCGCTCTCAAATTTGGGTTTATCATGAACGCTCATAATCAAATTTAATTAAATTATCCCATATGCTTGCAATTGGACCAACTCGCCACCGGCTCATTTCTTCAAATCGAGATCACGGGGTCTTATTCAAGGGTTGTAATGGGGCATACGGTTATAACATTTGGTAAGAAAGGGAATTATTGGGCTACGAAGTGGCAAGAATTAATTCTATCATAACTTGGCATATTTGTTTAAATTTGTGATCATCAATTTTTTTTTCTTTTGCATGACATTAGACTCAAGTCTAATTTGTTTTGTCATTTGCAATTTATTTGTGTTGAATTGAATTTAAACATTTTTTTCTTCTTTTTTTTTGATCGCATTTCTGAATACCGATTAATGAATTTGATGATCATAAATTGTAATGCCTTGATAAAATTTAATCTTGCACACTTGTCTGATTTTCTTTGGTCTTTTTTTTTTTGTAAGGATAGGAATAATATAGAGGGCTTCAAAGAAAAATTAGGCTTAAGGCTCAATTTGGTTAATCCTAAAGGGAAAATATTTTTGGTTTGGAATTCAAGAGAAGGCCAAAATTTGGGTTTTCTAGGTGCCTCAATCATATGCTCGATTTTTAGAATATGACATGGTCTTGAATCGGTCCCAATCGCAAGTTCTAGTTTCCTTTAATTAAAATGATTTTCACACATCAAAGAAAAGAATGAGTAAATGTGACTCATGGCTCAAATCTCACATGGAATGGTTCATTCATGTCATACAATATTCTTAAATTTAATCTTTGAAAAATTCTTACAATTTATTCAATTAAATTCTCAACATGAGGATTCATTACCTGGCAAGATGATTATATCATTAAATTTTTATAGCTCAAAACCTCAAAAATTTATTTTATGCATGTCTTCAATTATATTATCCCAATTTAAAAGTTTGAAAATTTAGTCATAAACCAAAATTAAATATGCGAATTTCTTAACAGATTTATACATGCTTTTTACTGGATACAAATATAGATATAATCATAAAAATAAACAAAATAGAAACAACACATTTTTTTTCTTTTTTTTTTTTTAGAAATATTTAAGTGAAGAATCAACATCCTCACATTTTGAGCCTTACTCGAAATGTGAGTAAATCAATTCCTACTTAAACAAATTATTGAAATCAAAATAAAATAAAAGAGGAGGGAGGGAGGGAGGGGAAAAATATTTACACAACATACTTCCGATAGCCTTTTTCGTCAAACCAATTATGTGTTCGACGATTTTGGCTAAGTGTGATCGTTTGGTTCATCGAGCAAGGCAATTGTTCGATGCCCAATACGTAGAAAAATTCTGATTTTCATCAAAATTGCTCAATCACATTTTTGGATTTTATAAAATTTAATCTACTTGCACAAATTAGGTTGGATTAATTCCGTTCTTATAAAAGTTATTCCGGATTTTAAATTACTTTAAATTCCAAGAATACTCTTAATTAATCACAGAATCGATCCAACCGGGAACCTGTTTTGAAGCTTTAATTTTCTTTTTGGTAGTTCCACAAATTCCTGCAAAGCAAACATAGAAGAAGTTATCGAAGTTTTTTTTTTTTTGTTTTTTTTTAAAATAATAATAATAATAAAATAAATAAATATAAATATAAACCAACATCCTCACATTTAGAGTGCTAGTACTCTAAATGTGATTCAATTGACTAACACCCAAATTATTTAATATAATATGCACAAGAGATATATATAAATATATATATATGATTTTGACTTGCAGAAATTTAGGTTGGATTAATTCTGTTCTTGTGAAAATTATTCCGGATTTTAAATTTCTTTAAATTCCGGATATAATCTTCGGTCAATTACAGAACTAATCCAACCGGGAACCTCTTTAGATGCTCAGCCGGAACAGGGGCGACGGCAAGTGAGATGGTGGCCGTGGCTTGTCCGATGGTGGTGAGCAAATGGTAGTCCGGAGGTCTGCTGCTCCATTTGTTGTTTCACCAGTGATGAGGGTTTTCTCAGAGCAGTGGTGGTAATGAGGTGGATGGGCGATGGAGCAGCGGTGGAGCTTATTGGTCCGGAGGTGGTGGAGATGACAAACACGTGAGTCTCACGTGTTGTGCAATTTACAATTGCAAATTAGTGTAGCCCCAATGCTACACTTCTCCATTTTTCTTTGGTTTTTCGTTTAATTAACCTCAATTTTGCAATTGGAGAAGTGTAATTAAACGAAAAATCAAATTAGTGTAACCCCAATGCTACACTTCCACATTTAACTCCTTACACCAATTTTGGTGGCTCCATGATTCCTGCAAGCAAAAATACCAAATTGGTTATGTTTTCCCCTCAAATCAACATCCTCACATTTAGAGTCTTAGTACTCTAAATGTTCAATTGTTTTGAGGGTACTTCTCCGTCCTGAAATAAATACACTAAACTAACTATGAGTAATCAGGAGTGTAATTCTCTTAATAAACGACGCTGCATCCTCCCCGGCAACGGCGCCATGAAACTTTTGACAATTTCCCTACACGAGTGTTTTTATAAAATACCAAGATTGAATTTATTAAATGAAAAGAGTTATGATTCGTGGGAAGGGGTTTAAGGATATATTTCACTTTTTATTACTCATGTGGGAAACTTTGATTTCAAACGGCGCGATGAAAATCCCCGGCCATGAAACTTTTGACAATTTCCCACTATATGAGTATTTTCTGAAAGACAATAATCTCGGTTTTCAATTTTATTTAATGAAACCAATTTATGAAGATGGAGTTGGGATTAAGGATATATTTATAGGTTGTCACGTTTTTATTTACCCGTGTTAAGAAACTGTGCCCCCGAAAGCACACGGAGTCAAAAATTGCAGTATTTATAGTAAGTACCGGATCGTTCACTGGAGGATGTGCGATAGAAGCAGGGCCCACGTCGTTTTATAAGATTTTCCACTCGGTTACTCGATTCAAGTTTGTGTTTTAATTACCAACTACTTGACATAATTTAAACTAAGTTATGAAAGCAATTAAAATTATTCTAAAAAGCAAATTAAAATTATTTTATAAAAGCAGATAAATTTATTCTAAGAAAACAATTAAAATTATTCTAAGAAAACGATTAAATTATACTAAACTATCTATCAATAATCTAGGAAAGCAGAGTTAAAGTGTGACAGAAGGGACAGGAAGAAAAGAATAAAAATTGGACAAGATTCAGATGAAACACAATTAAACTTCCATTTTAATACACAGATCTTTGTTTGGGATAATCCATCAGTTACCTAACTCTCATGCTCTCTATACCATGTTCCCTTTAACAGACAGGTACTTACAGTAAGAGTTTACATGCTCTTAATGACAACAAATTCTAAGATACCACAGACTTACGACTGCCCCCGTCAGAGCGTGTCATTTATCTGTGGTGGAAAAGCAACACCTGACATATCATTAGTTGATATGCCAAGTTCTCCTATCATTCCCCATGTCACATCCAAAGATTCTAATCAAGCCCTGAACTATCCCTTAACTATCAGTCCTAGTAGCAGTTACGCAACTCTCAATACAACCGAGTGACCTCTAAAGAAAACAGTTAAAAGAAAGCGGTAAAGAAAGCATTTAAAATCCTATCACTCGGAGGTTTTTGAAAGTCTGACCCTGGTAGTAAAAGAAAGCCCCCAGTCACAATGACCAGATGTGGATCAAGAATTCCCTATTCTCGGTGAACCGCTCGCAGTGTTCACTTCCCGTCGGGTGGTTATGAGATACAAACTAATGAAATAAACTAATAAATTAGTTCATTCCGGATGCACTCACACAGGACTCAAAAATAGGCTTTGGCAGAAGAGGATAGCAGTTGAAAGGAACTCAACCCTACCTTAGAAAATAACAAAGGCCCACATGTTGTTCTTCTAGTATTATCTATTACACCTCATCTGAATCCAAGTGGACTCTGAGTCAGTGCAATATTTAATATAAGATTTCCAACATACAACAATTTTGGAAAATAATTGATTTGAAAATCATTCCCTAAACAGGTACTAGACTCTCAATTAAAACACAGATCCTTTCAGTCTAGATGAGACCTAGTCGCTGACTCTGCTTCTAATTTCCCAAAATCAACCCCCAGTCAGATATGAATTAGTCAAAACTGTGGAGTTTATCCCTTACTCAGATCCGGATTTTATAAAGGAATTTTTGTTGGAAATTTATTGTGAGACATCTGATTAAAATCAAGACTCCTGTGTTCAAGGGAAGGATCCCAAAATAATATTGACCACAACATCTACATAAAAATATCATGCATAAATTTATAAAGAAGTGTAAAATTAAATTAACCCAAAATATAAGGTGGGTTTAGACAGAAAGTGAAACACAGAGATGAAATAGCCGGAGATGAGAAGAATTTATTTGGCTAAAAAGATGGTTGAAATAACTGGGGTTATCAGGACTGCAAACATATGCTATCCAGGTCCCAACTATTCCAGGTGGAATGGTTTTAGACAGCAGAAGACCTTAATTGTCAGTGATCGCTATCATCAAGATTTCTACTATCTGTGAAATGAGAGAAAAACCTACATGTTTTCTTACTGTAGTACTATTCAAACAGTGTTGATCGACACAATTTGATAGTATTACAGCTCAAAATTTGGGTTTGAAATTAAGATAAATAAATAGAAACTGTATCCGAATAGGAGTCAGCTGAGCAGCTATTATAAATAAAAGAAAATATTTTTGGGTCATCTTGTAATAGAGACATTGGTTTCTCATGCAAGGATATGGAAATTGATCCATATTTACTCATTATGTCTAAATAATAACTCATTCCATAATTAATTAATTAATTACAGTCCGGATTATATACTTAGATCATTAGAGTTTAATTTTGTAGAAAAATCTTTTAATGGAATTGAACAAAATTCTTTATATCAAATTAATCATGGGTTGAGATCATTGGATTTCAACCTCAAAATATTAATATAAAGGTTCAATTAATTAAGTGAGAAAAAATGGAGAAATGGAAAATTTGGCATGAAGATGCCAATTACGACGCTGGACAGATATTACGATGCTATCCTAGGATAGCGTCGTCATGGATTGGTGAAAGAAAATGAAAATTTTTGGAGTTAAAGGGTTATGTACGACGCTACACATGATTATGACGCTATCCTAGGATAGCGTCGTAGTGTTGATGTCGTGTATGGAGGTTTAGAAATTAAGGGACTACGACGCTAAGCAAGCACTACGACGTTAACCAAGGTTAGCGTCGTAGGGTTTAGCGTCGTAGTAAGAAGAGATGGTTTTGAAAAAGTAGGGATGCTACGACACTATACACTAAATTACGACGCTATCCTAGGATAGCGTCGTGGGTGTAGCGTCGTAGGTGGTTTTTTTTTTTGTGAGAAATGAAGTATTTTGGGGTACTACGACCCTAGACAAAAATTACGACGCTATACTTGGATAGCGTCGTAAGCTTAGTGTCGTAGTACAAATTTTTGCTTAAGTTCGAAGCAACTACGACGTAAAACCTCACCTACGGCGCTAGCATTGGTTAGCGTCGTAGGGCGGTTAGCGTCATAGCTAGCCCAGAGCATAAGTGTTGGTCGGGTAATGCAATCTATGCGATTGCAAACCCTATTTTTCGGATTTTATGGTCCATCATTTGGTATTAACCAATTATATCGTGACACTATGCGTGCCCCGACGTGGTATATGCCAAAAATTTCCCATGTTGCTCCAATTTTTCAATATACACAAACACATGAACATCATCCACTTTTAAATCTATTATACTAATCCTAAAAAAAAGAAAATAAAGATAAGGACAACATGAAAAAAAAAAATAACTACTATACTAAAAATAAACTAAAACAAAAACTGGAAACAAAAATCTAGACAAAATCTAAACTAATAAATCATCAAATGGATGAATGTCAAGTATTTGATCATTTATTAACAAGGAAAGCAATAAAACCTAACTAAAGCTCATTTTGGTCAAATGACCAAAATGAAAATAAAACAGTAAACAACCCATGGAATAACTCCATAATAGCTTTTTTGGAACATTTTCCTTGATTTATTCCAACAAACTAAAACATGGTTCAAGAACACTCATTAATTGAGTGTTTTAACCCAAAACACTAACTAAGAAAGCTAAAAAAATATAAAAAAGTGGCTGACTAATCTACTAACCCATTTACAATCTAAGAACTGGTAAATAAAAACTGAAATTTAATTGAAGACTATATTGCATAAAAATAAAAAATAAGCTAACTACCTAGACTAAGAGCCAAACTGCTCTCTCCAAGAACAGCAAAAATAAATTTTCAAAATGGGTGTAGGCTACTGTTGAGAAGAGTAAACAACTATATTTATAGGGATAAAGAAAACCCTAGTCAAGTCAAATGGGCATTGGGCCTGCTCGAAATTTCCACAGCAAGGGACGGGTGCACGATGTCCGGAGGAAAAGACAAAATATTTTTTGTACTGCGGGACCTGGTCGCTGGACTCCCTACTTGTTTGATCACATGTGAAATTGGCCAATTTTGAAATTAGAGGAAGCTGACTACTACGACGCACGCTGAAGCACCTTCCAATGGACGACGCTACGCAAATCCGACGACGCTGAACTCGTTGGAGGCTGCTGGCGGGACGACGCTACGACGCCGACGAAGCTACGACGCTATGAGGGTGTGGCGTCGTAGAAGGAAGGAGCCGGACGACGCTGGCCATTGAAGGACGACGCTAGGCAGCTGGCGTCGTAGCTGTTGGAGGCTTGGACGACGCCGATCTGTGCTGTTGCCGAGAGTTTGTTCGCCGGAGCTCCAAAGGAAATGGCACGAAGGGGCCGTCGGACAGATCGGAGTGATTTCGGGCCGGAATTCAACTTGTTGCGGCGAGACGGAGTTTTCTTCTTTGTCATAGTTACGATTTGCGGGGTGGCCGGAATGAGCTATGGAGGCCATGGCGACGACGATGACCTCGGTAAGGAGCTTCCGGGGCTGCTGACTTTCGCCGGACATGGAGGGAGGGATGCCGGAAATCTCCATGAATAAAACAAGGGTTTCCTCATTCCGAGGAGGTGATCGGAAAAAGAAAGAAATCGACCGGAGTTGAAGAAGATGGGCGTGGCCTGCTGTCTGGAGCTTGGGGAGTGGTCAGGGATGTGGGGCAGCGGCTGTTGTTAATGCGGGAAGGGAGGTGAGAGCTCGCCGGAATTTTCTCATTGAAATGGTGGTGCCGGAGAAGGAGTATTTGACCGGAGGAGCTGCTGGTCGGAGCTGAGATGCGGGATGAAGATTGAGGTAGTTGGCGGGCTCAGAGGCAGGCGGCAGCGGCGACAGGAGGTGATGGTGCGGCGGGCTGTCGGAGTTGCCGGAAATTGAGGTTGTGGGTGGCTGAAATGCTGCTGTTCCCGATTTACAAATTTGCAAGGCAAATTGGGGAAGATGACCCCATGTGGGCCCCACCTGCAATTCATATTTCATTAGTTAGTTTTTTTTTTATATATATATATATACTAGAAATCTCTCGGAGGCGCGCGCCTACGCTGCGCGCGCCGGTTGAGGAAAAAAATGAGTTATCTCAATGTCGGGAAATTGTGTTATTTATGAATAGGAACCAACAGACATTTACATAAAAGCGAGAACCTATGGCTGCATACTTAGAAGACTTGTTTGAAGAGAATGTTTGTCTCTTCAGGAAGTGGAGGGAATAGTCCGGCAGTCCAGCTACAAATGAATGTTTGGAAGCATTCAGAAAATGTTGATGTTCAGCAACAACATAATGTTTGCATTTATCCAGAATGATCAAATAGGTACTGAAACCTGGAGGGGTACAAAATAAAATGCCATATTGGTCAGATTATTTGAAACCAGAATTACATATTATTCACTTTGCAGAAAAGTGAATATTGGTTACCTCTCCTGCATAATGAGCAATGGCCAAATCTGTATGGGACAATTTTAGCTTGACAAAGCGTTTGTGATTTAAATGTCTGGTATAGCTTTTGCTAAAAAGCTATACGGGTAGACTTTAGAAACATACTGGAAACAAAGTAAGAAAAAACAAGGTCAAAGTTAGATGAAACAATGAATAAACTATGTATTGAAATCTACAATCAAATATACATGTAAAAGCATACCACACCACAGGTAGCCCAATATGACCCTCGCACACAAAAACTGATGTATTCTTTGTTCTAAACAAATCCAATGAAGTGAAGCATCTGTCCAACATGAAGTGAAGCATCTCTCCCAAACATAAATTAATTCGTACATGAACTAATTGTTGTATATAAGATAGAAAAACCTCAGTCAAATCTTACATGCACAGGGAAGAGCAAAGCAGAGGTAGAATTGTAATCATTGGACAGGTAGTCCACCTAATTAGACCAAGCTTTATATTATTTGGGAGAAATATAATCAGACATTGGAAACTCTAACAAAAGTAGAAGTAAGATAAATAAAACGAAGGTGTAATTGATAGTCAAATTGAAAATAAAACAAGTTAAGCAATCTAGTATTGAATTCCATCAAATCAGTATGTTAGCTTCAGACTATGATGCCTACTAAAAGTTGTTATGATTTCAGATACTGTTGTTACTGAAGGCAGAGACAATATTTAAGCAATAAAAGTATATTAGACACCGTCTAATGCTTATCTCTTTTATTCGATATTAAACAAAAGGGATGTTTGGTAGCGAGCAGATCCGCTAACAGATAGCAAATTGCAAGAGCAAATTGTCTCACAGTTCTCTATTCGAATCCGCTATCCGCAAGCGGATCCGCTAACTCTCAAACATCCCAAAAGTGTATGTCAGTAACAATGAATGAATTAACCAGGAGGTCGAAAGTTTTCTTTTTTTATTAAAAAAATAAAATTATTTCATTTAATTTTGAGAATCAAATCTCTAGACCTGCAATTGTGGAAATAGAAAGAACAATCGAAGGTGTAGATCGCGCTTACACAGACGCTATGGACTAAAATTTATTCAATTTTAGAAAAGCTATGAATTCAAGCTTACTTCAGTTGATGTTTTAGACCTGCCCGCCTTCTTTTCTTCATCAGCACTATCTCCAGTCTTGGATGGACAGCTTCTCCTTCTCAGTCTTCTGTTGCAATTCGGCAACCCCATTATCAAGTTTCAACTCTGCCTGCATCTTTGATGTTTCTTCCCTCTGCTTCAAAGAATCTCTAACTATGACAATGACCTGGTACGTGATCAACCATAATTTACTTTGTTGGAATATAATACTAATATTGAAAAAGAAATGAAACCTCAAAACTTTTCATTATTTTACTATCAATATCATTCATTCACCCAGACTACACACACACACACAAAAAATATATGGATATGCAGGTGCCTAAATTTTATACTAATGAAAACATGGAATATATTTGGTGTAAATAAATATCTTGCATTTCTGGATATCTCAATGATAGATATTTGCTTGCCCAAACAAATTCCAAGGTATGGGACTTTATTTGCTCTAGCATATCTGGCAGCCAATATCATTCCTTTCACACACCGATCTCCAAAGGCCCAAGGAACCAAAATACAAGCAGCATTCTGGAGAACATGTCAATTTGGTATCAAATTTCCAACAAGAAACAAAAAGCTTAGACAACTATAGTGATTTTCATATAGAAGGGGTCACAATAATTAAGGCCTGAGAATCTTGAATCTGCGCAATAAGAATATCTTACATGTATACTGAAGCAGGTCAACAACAGTTTAGGACTGCCATTTCAAGAAAAGTGGGAACTAATTCTAACTCTGGTTATTAAACCCAAAAATTCATTTCAAACCACAAATAAAGCACAGAATAACATAAGGCAACACGAAACTTGCTGGACAGCTTAACTTGTCTCCATGGACAAAAGGATGCAATAGAAACAAAAAATATGTTTAAAATTTTGAATTACCTCAAGAGTTCTCCAAGCTGTTGCATGGGCTTCATGTATCTACAAAAAATAATGGCAATCTTTAGGACGTTACTCCTAAATCAAATAGTGAAAAATCTGATACTTGCATAACTGATCAATCCTACCATCCTACCAATTCTGCAGCATCGTCTTCAAGATCAGAAGCTGCAGTCCAATCGATTGCTGGCCTCAATGAACATGCTGCAAGCATGCAAGAGGACCTGCCAATAACCCAAAAAAATAACTTGCTATCAAGGAAACCAGCAAAGGATTTAAAAGCTTCTTCTAAATTGTAATGGAATCTCTAGTAGACAGCTAAGGATTTAAAAGTAGCTAAATATGGGGGCTTCCAAGAAGACAGCTAAGGAATGAGTATTTGCTCTGCATGATAGGAGGTAAGAAGAAGACTTCCTTATTCTAATAAATAGGTCAGCAAGGAATAAGAAGAATGTAGCTATTTCTATCTCTTTGTTCCTAAACAGGAATAAACAAAATAGGGTTCTTTACCACTGAACGAGTGGATATTATATTCGCACAGTTATACTTGTTATTGTATCAACTCAATTAATTTCAATCCTACTACATAATTAGAACCTCAATGACAAAATGCAGGTGTGTTCAGTTAGCTAAATACAATAACCAAATAAAAATATATTTAATCTCATCTTCACAACTGATAAGTAAGAATCAGTCAAACCAACATATTTTCCCACCATTGCTTTTCTAACTTGCAACAGACACAAAAAAGGTTTTTATTATGCACATTTTTTTGGCGAGGGTATTCTCACTTCGACACATCTTTGGAGGTTGAAATCCAGACCCCATCCATGGACCAAGTCATTCTTCAACAAATGGATGTAACTAACTGAGTTGGTGAGGTTGTCAAAAATATTTGCTCTTTCAGTCCATTCTTGTAAATTAGGGGCCCTGGCAACACTGGAATACAATATTTACATCATGTTACGTAAAATATCCACAAGTCGTATCTTTTACCATGTCTAATAAGTGATACCAATTAATTCAAACCCGAATTTATTTTTTTGTACACATGAAGAGAACTATTAAAAAGAAAGGAAAATAGCCTGCAAAAGAGAATACACACAAAAATGAACAGATTTAACCTAATACAAATTTTTGGAACATGCATTAACATAGTTTCACTTGGGAAGAATAAGACAAGGCAAAAATGCATCCAACAAATTTGCACAACATAACTTACCCCAATAGCTCCAAATGTCTTAAAATGGCCTGATGTGCATTTTAACTCTGGATGAAAGAGATGCATCACAATTAAGGAATACATGTTACCCAAAAATAAAATAAAATAATTATGTATATATATAAATAAAAATTAAATAAACTAAAAACAAAAACCAAATGCCAACAACTTAAATATGGTCTAACATTCAGATTTCACGGATAAATGTTACCCACCCGAAGCAAAAGAGGTATGTGCGAAATGTTTGGAACATCGTGTATATTGAGAATATTGCCAACCTAAGAGTAGCAGCATAAATCAAAGAATTAAATAGTTCAACAAAATTAACACTAGCTAAAAATTTACAGCGAGACAGACACGGTAAATACTTACAGAGACATGACAAAATTGTGACAATTTCTGCCTTGTAGTTTCCAACAAAGGCTGCAACATAGAGTAAACAAAATTAGATCCTTTTTCTCGTAACAGTATGGCTCGACCAAAAAGGTCATTTGCAACATATCAAACCCATAACAGATTATATTACAAATGAACAAATGTAAAATAGCGGAACAGCAGGCAAGAAAGCGAGGAGTTAAACCTAAGGCTCTTAATTCTCGCACACTATGCTGTGTGAGTTTTGTTTTGTGCAAACATCAGCATCCATGAGATCATAATCACAAGCAAGTAAAAGTTTGCATGAATCTTAGATAGGAATAGAGGCTTTTACTTGTTCTTCTACAACGCCAAGTACAGAAATTAGACTCACGTGAATCAAGCAAAAATTGTTTGGACCTGTGTCAAATAATTAGAATAGATAAAATAACACTATAAAGAAATTTTACAAACAGAACATGCCAAAAAAATATATAACCAAGCAAGGATCCAAATATACACCTTCCAAGAAATTCGGAAAAGACTAAAACCTACCTGTTTTAGACAAATGATATTTTCTCGTTCCATTATTTTGTAGCAACTAAGTCATTCAGATATACCACAAAGAAACTTTGATATCAGTTCACATTTAATTGGCCATAATGTCTTAATTTCGAACCTCATCGACCATGCTATGGGTGGATGCTTTTCCAGCAATGACATTACCATATGTTTCAAGAACAGTCTTGTCAACATAGAAATGCTATTGCAAACAAGGTGCCACTCTATCATTCCACAAATATTATTTTGAAAAAGGGAGAACATGGTGTATAAAATTCATAAAGATTAGGCATAATTGTTGAAGAAATGAGCAGGCAGGCAAGCACAATTGACTTCCAAATGATTACGAAGGGCATATTAGCCTACATGTAATATACCCCGCTTGTTTTCTTGAGAGTTCACGGGCAAAGAAACGCAATTAAATCAGTTTTGACATACCCTCCATCGACAATCTTGTCCAGGCACAAAAGGATAAGAGCCAAGTTCTCAAGTGCCTCTCTCAAGGCAACACTGTTCCTAAAAGAAAAATTATAAGAAATCAGGTATAATCATAACGAAAGAGAATTGACGGTCCGAAACAAATCTGATAAGCATATTTCCAAACCTACGCCAGGCCCGACTGCCCTGCCCTCCATCCCGTCGTTGCCATAATAAGGGCGATTGCTGCTACATCGAAGAGGAAAAAGGGAATTGGTGGAAAAGAAAGGGATGCCACGTAACCATTCACACCTCCCGCCGCTAGGAAGATGGAAAAACATAAATCCCAAACCAAATCAACCCGGAGAGAAATCCTTACCCAAATTTAAAAACGCTGGTCGATGTTGGATGGAGGAGGCGGCGAAACGACAGACGAAGGAAGACGACGAAGGAGTGAAGGGGTGCTAGAGAAAGTGTAGAATGCTGGGTGCGTCCTCCTCCTCCAAGTCCTATCTATCGAGTCGGGCATCAAGCGTCGCCCTGAAGCCGACGTTCGCACGGTGGTCCTCCTCCAGCGCGCCTCCCTCCGTCTCTAAGTCCACCCTTGCGATACCCATTCCCCATCCCGTATGCCAATTTTTGAGAGATTAGAAATCTGAAGTTTGAAATCAAAAGCAGCCTCCACCACTATTGTCGATCTCGCATGCCAGAGGCCTCTCCTTCTCTCCGATCGGAAGTCCACCACCGACGAAGTCCTCTTCACAGCAAAGTTCTCCGCGATTGGCGTCTGCGTTCTCCGCGATTGGCGTCTACGAGATGATGGCATGCGGCGGCTGTTATTTGCAAAGAGAGTGAGGCGCAGCGGAAAGCGAGGAAGGTGAGGTGAAACCGTGAAGAGGAAAGATCTGGAAGTGAAGGTTTGGCTCGAAAGTGAAGGTTTGGCTCGCAAGAGGCCGGCCGCAGAGGAGAAGAAAGAACGGCGTGGAGAAAATGACGAAAGAAAGAAAAAGAAAAGGAGCGAAGAAAAGCAAGAAAAGCAAAAGAGAAGAGAAGGGCAATTGAGCAATTTCACATTAAAAAGTACTATTCATAAGGTTTTACACTTATATATACTAGATATATAATAAAATTAAGATATATAAAAAATATAAATATATTTATTCTAATTGATTTTTTGGCTTGCGTTTCGTGTAATGGATCCGTGTTCCATGAACAGATACCACCAAACCATAATTCTCAAATGTGGAATTTTTTTAAGTAATATTTTATCATGTTTTTGGATTTTCTTAACACAAATTTAATAAAATAACAATATTTTTGTGTTTTTTAATACCAGCTTATTATTTATACAAATTTGCATATATCTGTCAAATTCAACTGCTTTCCTATTTAAATAAGACCGGAATGCGATCAAATGCCCATATTAGACACAGAAATAGATTGAAAATAATGGTCAATTTTGGCCATTATCACCAAAACTTATATAATAAGAAATTAACCAGCATTGATACGAAGTAGGGGTAAAAGGAATTGGGGAATATGTTACAAGGGGTACAGTAAGGAAATAAATATCATTGTAATGGGGAAGGATGTCTAACGCCAAAAGGGGAAAAAAAGAAAGCGAACATGATCAACTTGGCCACAAGCACATGAACAACAGGAAGGCAAATAATAATGAGAAACTTAGATGTCGTAGGTGATGAAATGTATGGATTCATAGAGAAGTTCAACCGACGGGGAAGTTTGCCTTGACCATATCTGCCTGGAACAAAAAGTCAGTATGATGAGGGCCATGTATGGTGGAAATGATCGTCAATTTCCACCATTCGTTCTTCACCATCCCGCAGTGGGCATAGAAAGCTGGCCAACCCGTCGATAGCTTTATGGAGTCGCTACATCCACGGCGAGATTCATGAGTATATTTCAGGTCCACGATGAACGACCTGGGAGAATTGCCAAACCGGATGTACACATGCTGCTTTGAATCCAGACGGTGGTGTTGCCAAAACGCAAGAGGAATCGTCTGTGGAGAATAAAACATGTTACTGATATATATATATATATATATATATATATATATATATATATATAAAGGAAAAATGCTGTATAAGTGTGTGGTTTGGTAGAGAGCAGGCTTACCAAAGTCTTTTTGTGCGCAGCTTTGATCTCGAATTCGAAGGAAACAAAAGTGTCTTTGGCTTCGCCATCGGAGCTAATTGAGATGATGTCTGCGTCGTCTTCGGAATCAGAAACGACATCAGTTTCTGGCTCTGGGAAAAATTAAAAGCAAATGAAATTGGTTTTTAGTGGCGAAGATAGAACAAGTGGATGTGCATGAGATTCCATGACCTGAAGAGTTATAATTGGTATTATCTGAGTCAGTGGAGTGAATAGAAATGATGCTGGTTGAGTCGTCTGTGGAGTCCATAATGTCTTAAGTTTTGCTACCTGCAAAAGGACAAATGAAAATGTTTTTAGTGCTCTATATGGATATTGCAAATTTCTTCATAATTAAAGGTTTGTACTCTGATCAAGTTAGATTAATAAAGGTAATTAGTTTTTTATTTATTATTCCAAAGAACTGTTCACGGCACGTACTTAAAGGAAAAAGACGCAGGAAGAAAAGGGCAGTAGAAACCGTTTTGTGATTGGTCATAGATGAAGAACAATTCACATATTGGACAAGCGCGACACTTAATATCATGTTGATTGATTTGTTTGTCTGATGAACAAGAAAATGAACCATGAAGTTCCTGGTGGAAATGGAAAGTATAATGTACTGATACATAGTTTTTAACATCTAAATTGTTTTGCATTGGTGGTATAATGCGTAAATTATTTGCAATAGCAGCAGGAAATGCATTCAAGGTGACAATACCACTGAATTTGACCTTATAATTGTATTGATGAGCATTAGAGTTTGCAAACAAAATGGTGTGGTTCCACCTCTAAAGCAAGTGTTAGCTTCTATTTGTAATACAAAGGAGGTGTAATGTCGTATGTGGAAGTGAATTTATGGCTAACAGAGGATCACAGGGGGAAAAAACCACCAGACAGTAGAAGCAAACGATTTCCAATTAGAAAGAGAAGCGGAAAACATTACCGGGATTTTTAGCGTTTCTGAACAATGTATGTTGCGCTACACAATAACGGTGAAACAAGAGCATGCTATGAAGCCCACAAACATTTTTGGAAATACGAACAGATCAAATGTACAACAGGGAGCGGGAAAGAAGTTAAAATATGGTAGATTAACATAGTAAACTAATGTTACCCGTTTGGCAGGACCAAGGCCCTGAATCCCTGATAATAGAGTACGATATAACCTAATTATAACTACGTTCATAAAAGAACCTACACAGGTTGGAAAGTTATCCAGGTCACAATGCCATAAGAAAAAAGAAAGATGAATCAATACCAATCAATGCAGGCATGGCGTCTGTAAGTAAACATTGATGAGAATATTTAATCCAGAAATCTAATTATTTAGTAATTGAAATTTCTACAACAAAATAGCCTGAATCAATAAATTGAAAACAAAAATTATCTCACTAATTCGATCAATTGTTCAGGCAGTGATTAGGGCTCAACAATTTAGCAATATTGGGAAAAGGAATTACAAGCAAGTAGATTACCGATGGAACCCAATGCGAGCAATGTTGACGGAATGGGGAGAAGGTCCGACGACCGCCGCGGTAGAGGCAATCGCAAGGAGTTTTGGAAGGCCGGAATTGCGAAGTGGACGGATATGGACAAATGCACCCTTCGATTACTCCAAGATAGTGGTTTCCCGTTTATTATTGTCCACTATGAAACTGCCAGTTTAATAAGTAAGGGCTAGAATGTGAATGGATTGTGGTTGCGGTGTTGAATTATTGACCCATTCACATGTTAGGGAGGGTGGGCAGGAGATGGGGGGGAAGGACTGTTGAGAGGTGAGGGGTGTCAAATCGGGTGGGAAGTGTCAAATTGAGCATCCTGCAGAAAAATCACGGGTGAGAATTTAAAAGAAGACCACAGATCACAGGCTTTCTGAAAGAAGAGATAAAAATAAGACTACCACAAGCAATAAATTTTATTTCCCAGTTAACTTTATTATATTTTCCAATCCAGTTTACAGGTTTCCACTTTTCATTTCCAACAATGAACTCTAAATTTTTCTCTATTTAAGTATATTACATTTTGATTCCTTTCTATTTATTTAATTTTTACAATTTTAATAAGTAACTTTAATGTTAATTGTATTTTAATAAATTTTAATTACCATACTAAAGTATATTATATTTGAATAAGTAAAATTTGTTCAATCCGAGATATAGGCTGGGAATTTGTCTATAATTTAATTATTAAAATAAATTGAAAATTAATAATAAAATATAAATATCAAAAGGAAATTAAAAAAAGAAGGAAATAAAAAAAGGGAGGAATGGGAAAAAAAAGGAAAAAGGATACCGCCAGCTACAACGGCCTGCTAGAATCAGCGGGGCACTGTTCATTCAATCACAAATTACTGTCCAGTTTGGCGTCTAGCGTTAACTATTGGATCATATTTGTACGACATTTTGATGTTTCCCTTTAGTTTAGAGGGACTGCTGGAGAAGCCCTAATGGAAGTGCAGTGCAAAGGGCACAGGAACTAATTAGTGAAGCAGACCTCCAGAAATTTGACCATTGGTATGTTTGTTGTTATTCGGTAGGAATTTTTAATGTGTCATATCTGAAAGAGTTAATGCTTAATATTCACTCCGTTTTTGAATAATTGGAACATTGTAGTATATTACGCAATTCAATGTATAATTTTAACGCTTAATATCTCAAATTCAGTAAAAGTATAAATTATAAAAATTTGATATTCTAAAACTACATAATTAGACAAATTTAACAAGATCTTACTCAATTATATTTTATCTTATGTAAATGGGTTAAAAAGTTGAATTAAAATTATTCAATGAATTGTAAATACTGTTGATTTGTTTGAATTTTAGAAAAACGGAGGGAGTATCTAATACTTTCTCCGTGTCACTGGAATTGTTATACACATTTTTAAGCATTGATAACTTAAATATTGTAAAATGGAAAAAATAATTGATTGTCTATAACCATAAGATTAGACGAATTTAATAAGATCTAATTTGGCTATGTTTTTTTTTGCATAATAAGTAAAATTAAAAAGTAAAGCAAACTGAAATAGACAATAGTAGTAAAAAATGATTTGTAATAAAGGTAGGTATAGGACCTTCAAAAGCAATGGAATTTTGTTAAATTAGTTTTTGAGATAGTTTTTGAATATAATTTTAGTTGAATTACAAATCATTTTTGTAAATATATGTAATTAAAATATAGATATCTTATTTTACAAATATATGTAATTAAAATATAGATATCTTATTTTGCAAGTATATGTAATTTTACAAATCATTTCTGAAGTTCACTGAAAAAATCAATTATATTCTCAAATATATGTAATTAAAATATAGATACTCCCTCCGTATTATTTTTCTTGCCCCATTTTCTATTATAGGTATAGTCAAAAAACAAGCCCCATTTTCTTTTTGGGTAAAGTTTTAAACATTTTAATTATGATTATTGATAGTATCTGTGTAATTAAAATTAATTAACATAGAAGAAATAATAAAGTATGTTACATATTCCAATGCAAATGATACCGAAGACTTCTCCAGATTACTTTCCCTATTCTCTCTCCTCTTTCATCTTCTACCTCCTGAATCTTCTACCTTCTTTCCAAATCTTCTTCAAATCAATCTTGACACAAATTAAATCTTCATATCTAGTATGTCATCTCCCTCTTCAACTGGATGTACAACAAGCACCCATTCATGAAAAGCTAACACTACCGAATCGTTTACACCTGTTCTAGAAATTGAGCTACAGGACGATGCAAATTCTATGAAAAATTTGAAGGATAAAGAAATTCGTCTGGCATCGATTGCTTTCGAACATTGAAGTTCGAGACTGAGTGCTACCCAAGAAAAAAGTGGGACATCGAGTGTTTTACAAGAAGAAAGTATGAAATCGATTGCTGGGCAAGATGAATTTGTGCTGCCTAAATCCGTTCAAGAATCTGCTTATGAAATTCTTCAAATATGGATACCATCATACAAGCCCAAACCCTGATTTGCTGGAGGTAATTAAATAAACTTGTGTTCATTTACAATAAATTAGCACAACTGAATTCATATTAGAAATTATAAGTTGCCCAAAATACAAAAGATGTTTCAAATCCCTTTTGCCCAAATACAGAGTACAACAAAAGATGCCCAAAATACAGTTTGGCTAATCTTTTTCAAGTTGCCCAAACGAAGATGCCCAAACTTGACTTCAAACATTGTCATTTTTACATGCTTTGGTCTGTTGGATTTGGGTGCAGTTCATAATGCTCCACATTTGTCAAGTGTTTGATTGCTTCATTTAAGATTTCTTCATCCACTGAAAAGCTTGTTGGAAGCAAACCTTTTGCTTCTAACTTTTCTTTCCCTTTATGCGGGTTCTTATAGGTATTGTGCCCATATACCTTTATAATTTCTGTCATCACCATTTGTAGATGTAACCATGTAAAGTTTAACACTCTTGGCTCAAACATCACAAATGCTTGATTCACTGAATTTACCAAATCCTCCACTGTTTTTGGAAAACATTTGTGCTGAATAGATTGGATTGCTCTAAAGAATCCCAAATCTAACACATTCAAATCAGGGGAATTTGGAGGCTGGCACACTAGCTGGATATGAAAGCCATCTAAGTTTGCTGCATTATGAAAATCAGCATCTGATTCACAAAGATGAGGTTTTGCATTGTCCTGTTGGATCCATATTGTTTTACACGAGTCACTAGGCCACTTGTTTCTTACTGCCGGTAGTAGCTCATAGATGAATTTTTGTTTTATGATCTCTCTTGTAACTGATTGCAATGGTTTCATCTCTATAGTTCCAGCATCCCTGTTCTTACTTTTTCTTTTTGCTGCCACATGCTCTACAAATGGGAAGATTCCAATCTTTCCATCCCAATCCACCTCTCCATTTTCCCTTATTCTAGGCCTTGCCACTGCACAAAGAAACATCACTTTCTCGATAAATCTTTTAGACTTACAATGTCTATATGGCTCTTCCTCACCTTGGATAAGGTAAAATCTTTGTGATTGTTGGGTCATAAAGAACCATTTCTCGTCTACATGAACCATATTGTACATATCAGCAAACCTTGGTAGTTCATGCATTGTTTTCGGAATTGTAAAAGACAAACACCATTGAAGTCGCTCTCTCTTGTTTGAATCAGTGATACTTGGCTTGATTGCATTTGTGTGACTCCTTAAAGCACCACTTTTCAATGTTATTTGAATGGTTGATATACTAACACCTATTGATTCTGCACATGATCGAATAGTGGTTCTTTGGTGTTGTGGGACTGAACTTAATCTTGCAACATTGTCAACTCTTTTTCTGCCACTTCTCCCTTTCTTTCCACTTTCCACATTTATGCTAATGCCTTCATCTATTTGTTTTTTCACTCTTTTCCACATTCTTTGAATATTCCACCTGCTTACATTAAATTTTTTTGATGTTGCATTGATTTCCCCATGTGGAAGCTGCATACCTACACTTTTGGACAATAAATACTGAACAATAGCATGTCTCTCACAACTAGTTAGATCAAATCTCTTTTCTTTTTGGGAATTTGACTGTTGTGTTTCATGCTCAATAAAATCCTCAACTGATATTGAATGTACCTCTATTTCAGGCTCATAGAAATCTTCAACATCACTTGGATATGGTTCCCAAGTAGCTTCAAGTTGGATAAGCTCTGCTTCTTCTATTTCCCCATCATCAAAGTGTTGATCTTCAAAGTGTTGATTCTCAACTATATGTGGATTCTCCATGTTTCTAATTTTGTTGTACCATGCTCCTATTCTACTGTGTTGTTTATGTGTAAGAACTGAAGTAATGCGATATTTATAATGGTGTAGAGTTTGGAGCCAAGTGAATTATGTATTAGAGGGAAATTGATGTGCAAATTTTAAGTAGGAGGGAAATTATATTTTGTCTTTTAGTGTTGTGAATTAGAGATTTGAAATAGTACGGAGTAATACTGAAACTGTCTAAATTCTAGTAAATGGGGTTGGAAAGAGAAAGTGGAAAGAAATTGCTTAATTGTAGGGCTATTAGTACTTAATAAAGGTTGCCTAAAATCCCGTGCCACACAGTAAATGGGGCAAGAAAAACAATACGGAGGGAGTATCTTATTTTGTGCTGTTGTTGTGACCACGATGTAATAATGTAATTTCTTGTCACTACTCATAGGCTATAAATATATGGTTGTAGATATATAGTTTAGTAAGGATCAGCAGTAACTGAGCTATTAGAAGTATCGTCCAAACATAATCAGCGTCACATTAAAAAAATTACGTTTATCAAAATCAGAAGTTGGGCTAAATCCACAATTTAGAGGGAGCTCCGTATCTTTGGTCTATCCACATCGTTAAATATTCTTAACTGATACTGTGTGATTGTCTATATGTGGTGATGGTATATATGTGGGCAATGCTGAAGCCCAATTTAAGTAGAAATTGTGATTATATAGTGTGTAAGGAAAAGTTAAATGCTATAATTGGTCATTGCACAGCTTATTCATTATACGTATATGAAATTGCGAACAGACATATAATAAGCATCATATAATGTATGCCAGTTCACACATCACCTTGAAGACGTTTTTCATTAACAGAATATAATACAAAGGTGAACATAAAGTGTGCAATGACATTATATAATACCAAAACAAATGAATGTACGGGCGAAGTTGTAACGGGTGGCTAGAGGGACAGAGGTCTAACAACGAAAAAGGGGAAAATGTCAAAGGATAAGAAGTAGCAAAGCTTTACGAACGACCGGAGCTAGGCCGGATAGTTTGAGTGGAGCAGATCAGCTTGGAGAAGGAAGTCATTACGTTCAGGCCCGTACATGTTAGAGACAATAGTGAATGTCCAAACTTCTTTCACTAACATCTGGCAGTGGTTGAAGAATTCAGGCCAGCCGGTTGTTAGTTTCAGAGAGTCACCGCAGGCGCGGCGGTTGTCAGAAGAACATTTGAGATTTATGGCGAATGCCGCGGGAGCATTACCAGATCTCATGTATACCCTGGGCCTTGAATCCAATCGGTGGTCATGCCAGAAGCTAACAGGAATAGTCTGGCATTGGACCAGGTTACTTATATATATGTATTAAACATGACTGTATTAATCGAACATTAATTTGAGAGCGGCCTTACCAAAGTTTTTTTGTGAGCTTGTTTGATTTCAACATCAAAGGAAGTAGGGGCATCGTCGTCGTCAGAGTCATCGGACGTAAGGACAATGATGTGATCCGAGTCGCTGTCCGAGGCCATAAAAATGCTAGTTGGTGTATCTAAGATGAAAGGCATGGAATGATATATAAGTGTACATAATTTAGAGTCTAAATGGTAGATCAAATATATTATTTTCACTATAAATGGGTGGAGTTCACCACTCAGCCAAACATAGTTATTTAAAAGGAAATTTATACGAAGCAGGTAAATGAGAAAGTTTTTTACAAAAGAGTAATATTGTTCAAGAGTGTTTTATTAGTTGTATATTCCTATTCATGTATTGTACAATCTACTGCATACCAATTTTACACACCACAACGGGCTTGTCAACAGGATAAAAGAAAGCAGGACAATATACAGAGGTATTTTTAGTCGTTTTTAATATATGCTATCACTTATTAGGCGTAACATAGAGATGGAAAATAGCATCACTGGGAGGGGTTATTGAGAGATGAGTGAGTAGCAGAACTTAAAAATATGGGGACGGGGAGTATTGAAAAACAGGGAGCAGCATAAGAATGACTAAAAAGGCTAATTAATAACAGGCTTGATTGGTCTGTTTTAATTTCGAAGCCTAAATACTTAGAAGATCATGCAAATAATGATATTGTAAGTTTAGAATATCGATTCATTCCTTTACTATATCATATCATCTTGGAATTTAAAAGCAATGTAGTAATGAAGTAGTGGGATTTTTTTTTGCGAACACATGGAGTGCATAATCGGTGGGAAAAAAATATCAGGGAAAAGGATAAATGAGACGGGCTGTGTGCAAGCGAATCACATATCACAACAAATAGGATGGATTGATAGGAAACGATTGAAGAATGAAAGAAGTGAAAAAGCAAAAAAACCACAAGGGGCAAAGCAGCAAGTGAATTCATGAGAATTTGCACAAGGAGCACATGAGCAGATTAGAAACACATTAGACATCGAAATTACAAGCCATGTGGGGATTTGGGTCACATAACACCATTGGTGCAAAAGTTCAAAGGGAGAAGAAGGGAATAGAAAGCAGTACCTAGGATGGGTGGTATGGGCAAGAATCAAGTAGAGGAGTGCGAATGGGTTGTATGGACACGGAGAGGGAAGCCAGCGCCATTTTATGCTAGGCGGCAGGGAGGCCCTGCCAAAGGTGCTACTGGTATTGGCTGGGGGAAAACAGAGATTGTGGTTTGTTTTCTGGTATATAGATGTATTGGTGAGTTTTGATTCTAGAGAGCTTGGATTTGATTAGCTTTATTGGGCCTATCGAGGGTAAAAAAAATGGATGTGGTGTTTACTGGCCTTCACAGTTTTTTTTTTTTTTACTTTTCTGTACAAAATTTATTGTTTTACAATATGGAGAAGGTGGACAAAATTGTTTTGTACTTACAAGTAAAGAAAATCAATAATACATAGAATCCGGAGTTCAGGTGCATAAGGCAATTCTTGTGGGCGTACAGTCTATGAGATGTAAATGCCCATTACTACTGTACTAACTCCCTTTGTCACACGGAGTTTGGTCCTTATTTATTTTTTTTTGTGTCTCACAATCTTTGATCACATTTTTTTTTTTGAAAAATGAAAGCAATTTGAGTAAGATTGTACTATTTTGTGCAGGTTCCGATGCATTATTACTTTCCAATACAAAGTTCCTTAGGCCTTCTTTAATCGTAATAGCCCAATTTCAGGTATTTAAGTGCCACATCAGCGCCACCACAAAATTTAAGTACTTCTACTTATGAATGAAATACCTCCCCTAACAATAATACTCAAGAAGTAGGTATTTAGGAGACCTAGTTAGTATTCTACTTTTTATTATATAATTAATTATATTTTAATATACCAACTATTAAAATTATTTAATTTTTAAATAAATAATAAATAATTACTAATATTTTCAATTATTTTGTTTATTTAATATTTTAGAAGTTAAGTTCATCATTTTGAATATTTAAATCTGCATAGATATGTTAGCTAGTGTAATATACAAGAGTAGTATTTTAAATAATAAATACATAAATTAACATTGTTTTTTTTTTCCTCTGGATTAGAAATCAACATTTTGTTAAGAAGAGAGAAATAATAGTTCTAAAAAAAGACTCAGCTTATATACTTATTGAGAATTAAGATCATTAAGAACCTATTTTGTGGGTGTTGGTTTATTTTAATTTGTGTGTGAACCTGTAATACCCGGGATTTTTATCGGCGTTCAAGGAATCAAATTTATTTCTTAATCCGATCAAGGTTGAAATATCTCCGAGAAGAAGAAAATAATTTATCACAATAAATTATTGCTCGGAAATGAAACGCCGATAGATTCAAAATAAATAAATAAATAAATAAATAAATAAATTTCAAAATGGAATAAAAGAGGGAAAGGAAGCCCGGAGACATTCCATGAATCGAGTCAAAAGAATTAGAATTAAATTCAAGAAAGAAAAGAATTTTAATTCCAAGAACCCGCGAAGTCGGAAACGATTTAAATAAATAAATTAATACACGGGAGCCAAAAGACGACGAATTAGAAGCCGACGAATCCAAACGCGACGAACTCAAAATTTCGAATACGGGATTAATTCGAAACGAGATAAATTTAAGATAAGAATTTATAATCCGAGAATGACCCGAAAAATCGAGCCCGAAAATGTAGGAGGATAGAAACCCGAAAGAGAGGAGAAAAAGGCCCGACGAATCGCACGACCCGGTCCGGACTGCGGTCCAGACCGGAGCCGCGCGGTCCCCGCGCGGTCCGCGCCAACACCGCGCCAACACAGCAGCAAACCGGATAGACGCGGACAAGGATGGAAACGCACGATCTTGGCCCCGATTTTGCGACCCGAACATGGAAACTTACCTTAGGCTGATTAGGAAAGGTTCTTGGATAATTAAGCACAAAACCCTAGCCTCCAATCAGCCTAGCAGCCGCCCAAAAAACTCCACCTCCACCTCAAAACTTTCAAAAACCCCAACTTGTAAGGTTCGTGAACCGTCGACGAGGAATCCGACAAGGAAGACGTGTGGAGCGAGATTCCAGGCGCCGCCGACCATCCCAAATCATCCTAGAACTCATCCAGGTAATTTGATTCTCAATATAACCATTTTGGTGCCATGAACTCGAGCAAACCATAGGATTAAAGCAACATATTGAAAACGGACACTAGAAAACTCTCCCTGCGCAATTTCTGAAATCTAGTAATTCGGACCCCTTCGGATGTTCAAACGGAAAATTGTAAAACTTCAATCTTGTTCCTAAGACCCTAAACTATATTGTGTTAAAATTTCACGAGTTTTGATCAACGTTTGATTTCCCAAATTCGATCTGGTTTCTCTGTGACTTTTCGCAAAACCGACAGCAACTACTCCTTCGCGCAGTTTCTGAAATCAAATTTTTAGACCCTTTACGAGCTTTCAAACGGAGAAACTTAAAACTACAAAATTGTTCCTAAGAACTTAAAGTATACTGTGTTAAATTTTCAGAAATTTTCATCGATGTTTGGTCTGTCAAATCCGATCTGGTTGTTCTGCGTTTCCGTTCCTAATTTGAGATCCCGAACAGATTTGGTATTGTATCTAAATAGGTGTTTTCCTATTGGATCCGAGCGTAATCAGCCTTTTTCATAAAAACAAAAGTTGTAGATAATGTTACCTATATCGTGTCTGCAAAATTTCATAAATTTTGGTCGACGTTTGAACCCTCAAATTTGCTCTGGATGCTCCTGCGTTCTTATTAAAATCCAAGAAAAACTGACAGCTTTCAAAATCGAACTAAATCAGTGTTTTTCTATAGCTTTCGTTCAAAACTAATTTTTGCAATATAAATGAAAGTTGTTCATATATGTGTCTAGGATGCCCCTGTCAAATATTACGATTTTTAGAAGTGTTATGTGAAAGTTATGGATTTTATTCTAACCACTGCCCATGAATCGCTGAAGAATGGAGTTTTTGAAATCAGGGTTTTCTGTAATCGGCCCGTTTGGCCTAGAAGGAGTTCGAATTTTGAAATGGCTATTTCTATGAAAATTTCTTATTTGGACGTTTCCTAGCTACTGTAAATTTTTCAGAATTTTTAAAAATATTTTGCTACGTTTCCACGCCTAAAAACCTCTACTGTTCGTTATTGGAAGTCATGCCTTGAAATGCATTTCTTATGTTCCACTGTAAAGACGATTTTTGAGCCCTTTCCCGGTAGAATTTCGAAAAGCGTAAAACTACAAAGTTGTTCGTCTATGTGCTACGCATATACTGTGTGAATTTCGTAACCATCAGGTATCAAATGGATTTTTAATTCGGTTTGGCGTAAACTATGGTTGAATTGGTTTTGTGGGAAAAATATGAATTTTGGCGGAATTTGTGAATCCATGTCGAAAACTCGTTTTATGAAATTTTGAAAACTTTATGATTTATGATTGAATTGGGAGCTATGAAATCTTGATTATGTGGCTTGTGGACATAAGAGCCCAAGCGTACGACTAGCGGACATAAGAGCCCTAGTGGAATATTGATTTGCGGCTTGTGGACATAAGAGCCCAAGCGTACGACTAGCGGACATAAGAGCCCTAGTGAAATATTGATTTGAGGCTTGTGGACATAAGAGCCCAAGCGTTTGACTAGAGGACATAAGAGCCCTAGTGAAATATCGACCATGAGGCTTGTGGACATAAGAGCCCTAGCGAATGGTGATTTGTAAGACTTGTGGACATAAGTGCCCAAGTGGAAACAAAAGTAGAAGAATGAAATATTAGCTATGCGAGAACATATAATCTATCCCATGAATTATGAAACCCTTTGACTTATAATAAATTCCTTTATGCTAATTTCTAAAATTTATATCCTTAGTATTTGTGTACGTCTCTTTACGTTTAGAATCATGCAGTTAAATTCTTATTATTAATGTTGATAAAATACATTTTTATACTATAAAATGTGCATGAGTAAAAAGGAGAATTTTTATTAATTACATTTTTAAAACCCATTATTGTTATGTTAAGAATTAACTTACTCAGTATTTTATATACTGATAAAACCCGTTGTTTTATTTTTCTTTTACAGAGTATGAAGGAATGGCATGAGCATGCACGCATATTGGGGCTCGGGAATTAAATTAGGAATCGTGAATGTTGTATTTTGTTAGACTTAAATTACCCACTGCGTTTTGTCCATGTCGGCCCATATTTAAATTTTCCGCTGCGACTTATTTGAATTATACTATGTTATTTTAAAGTAAATCCTTTTGGGCTTATTTTTAAATTATTTTTGAAATACCTTTAGCCTTGCATCTCTCAAGCGAGCTCGAATGAACTCGTGTCTTGCTTGGGAGGTGTGGCGGTGGCATCCCGGCCTGGGTTATCAAATCCGGGGTGTTACAGAACCTATATTGAGATTGATGCTTCCATGGTATGTGCAGTGAGCTAATATTTAGCTTATATACTTATTGAGAGTGAGTGCACATTTGTTTAATTTCCCAATTAGGTGATAATAAGTGTTTGGCATAGATGTTGTTTGGTTGAGTTGGTGGCATGCTGATAGTTGAGTTGAGCTTGAAATACTATTATTTTGGTTTGAATTTATATTGAGGGCAAAAATGAATTAGGTGGGGGGGATTGATATTTATTACTTTGGACATATATTTCACATTTTTTGCTTGATAAATAGTGATCCATTTTGGTACCTTAATATAAATATAAGGAACTATCCAGTACTGAAGCAAATATATTTTCTTGTGATGCTAGTTCGGTTTGTGGCAGCAGCTGCTCTCGACGAACATCCAAGCCATTCAGACATAAATTTTGTTAATGGTAAAGTTGTTTAGCAGTCGAACACCCTATTTCCATTTCTTATATAAGCATATCACCTAATTTGAATAACAGAACAACAGGCCTGTTTCTGCATGAACAGGAGCAACAGAGTGATTGAGGGGGCAAAGTTGATTTATATATGTAAAGCAGGAGAAACAGATTGAAGAAAATGTTTTTGCACTGCACAGTCTTAATGAATGAGGGAATCTATTTGGATAAAATTGTATAATACAAAACTGTATGAATACTTGCTACAATATAATGTATTTATCCAAGACACATTCTACATTTGGAACCATTGTTTACACCTTACCTAAAACAGTCCTGCGGACCTAATCTAGCTCGGACAAAGCATCCAGCGGCATTCGCTTCGAATGATTCAGTTTGCTTGAGTAGTTCACGTATTAAGCTTCTGTTCAAGTAAACAAGTTTTATATTTTGTATCCTAATAGATGCAAAGCAACTTTTATACAAAATTCGTTTTATGTCTGGTTTTTGAACTGTGTTCTCTACAGTAGTGCGCCTTCTGTGTGTTCTCGTTACTGTTGGTAGCAAGAACACAAGGAAGGAGAACTTCTATTGAGGCAACATTTCAAAAAAAGGACGTAAAACGGATTCTGCATAAAAGGTGCCATCCATCCTTTGGGTAGAAAATACAAAGCTTGTTTACTTGAAGAGAAGCTCAATACGTGAACTACTCAAGTAACCTGAATCATTCGAAGAGAATGCCACTGGATGCTTTGTTCGAGTTAGATTAGGTTCACAAGTTTTTTTTAGGTATGGTATATTAGTTAAATTATGGTTCTCTTGTATTTGTTGAGGCCAGGTTCTGTGAAGTGTATGCTGTCTGCTTTGATGCAGCTTGCAACGTTGACAAGGTCAATAGGAATTCCTTCTGAGCTACTCCAAAGGTGGACGGCATAGGCTACAATAGGCAAAGTAGATTATTAGGGATGTTTAGAGAAATTGAAACTTTTAATAGTGTTTTATATACCTTCCATAAAACTTTGCTGTATGAGTTTCATATTTAACTATACCCAAAATTGGTTAATGGCTAATGAGCGAATATGTGCTGGGAATTATTGGGAGAAGAACTGTGAATTATTGGGAATTATTGGTTAAATTATAGAATATGCCCATTTTAATAGTGTAGAGAATTATTGCTGGTTGGAATATAGGATAGAACAATTATAGTAGAGTTGATAATGCGAGCAAGGAAAAAAAAATAGAACGACAAGAAAAGTAGAGTTCATGTTACAATTTAGCAAACAGAAGAGAAAATAATAAGTAGCGAAAGAGGAAAAACTGAATGATAAGAAAAGTAGAGTAAATGTTACAATTTAGCAGACATAAGAGAAAATAATCATTAACGAACTGGCAATACTAATTATCTAGATGCGAACCTTTTTCCAACCATCTTACAATCTTGGTATCAAATGAGGAGTTAACAGATATAGAAAACATTGAGAGTTTATCAAAAGGAAAAGATGACCAACGGCTATAGAGTTTAATGAATTTTCAAAGTATTCACATTTAATAAGCATAGCAAATATGAAATATTATGCAATAGAGTGCGTACATTTAGATAGATGTGAGTAAGTGAGAAATCATAAGTATAGGTTTAAGAGAATGAGCCGCCAAAGTGATAAATTATAAATGAGCAAGGTGTCAAATTGCACTGTATACTGAATCTGTAGTATATGTATTTGAAAGAGTGTGGTTTGATTTGACTTAATTCCTAGGAAAGATTTGCAATATTTTGTAGTGTAAGAAAGTAGTATTATTCATGTAATTGGATTTAATTAGAGCAATTTTTTAATTACATGAATGATTTAAGTAAATGTAACTGAGGTAAGACCAACCCATTAGAATGCTCACCAACCTAAGATATCCAAGGATAAAGGCAATCTCATTTCACATGTGCAAATTTAAATAAAGCGATTTAAATCAATTCATAGCCTGGAAATCTAATGTGCAGTAGAATGTTTATGAAGTATAAGAAAATCCCAAGGAATGTTGTGTTTTCTAATGGTAGCAGCATTGTGTATAGAGTAAATACCAACATGGACAGTAAAAGCTGCAGGAACTTGTCTGTGGGTTTTTGGAACAAATAAAGGAAAGACCAGGCATTTTCGCAAACACATCGAAGGCATGGGCGGGAATACAGAACTTGTAATATGTAACATTAAGGACACGCCGTGGACTGGAAAAGGCAAGAATTTTACACTCAACAGAAAGAAGAAATGCAAAACTTGTAAATGTGTTAAAAACAAAGAATGTAAAGCAACTGTTAGAACACACATAAAGGAAATAATAAATAAGCATAATCAATGAGTAGACAAAATAGTTGCTGAATCGCACGAAACAATTGGGTCGACATCAACTGATGCACAAGAAAAATAACGATACGTACTTGGAAATAGAAGACGGAGTAGAAGAACGCGCCGGCGAACGGAAGTGGCTAGGAAGCCGAGCGGCTGCTGTTTAACAGCGAAGGAGGAGGGGCCATACATTGTCGCAGTCACGGACGCAGTCACGGGCGCATGTTTGTCGAAGGGGCTGGATAGAAAAGGGGAAGTGATGGGCGGTGGGAGTGAAGAAGTGTGTGTAAAAGCTGTTGCAAGAGGACGAATGCAACAGAAAAGAAAAGCTATTGTCGTCGAGTGGTCAGTGATGTGGGAAAAGTGTTGTGTCCATTAGCGGCCTGCGTAGATTTGAATTTTATTCGAGCTACTTTATTGGGAGTAACAATGTAAATGTATTCATTTGTTTTTTTATCTGTGTGTAACGCAGAGATATATCCCATCCGTCTTAACATTTCGTAATAAAAAAGGAAACCTGTTCTTTTTAAATGTATCATTCATGTATTTTATGTTATAAAAGACATATTTTTAAACGGCAATAACTTTAATTGTACGCAAATAAAAATTATGAAAATTTGATATTGAAAAATTACGTAATTAAACGAATTTAACAGGATTGTAGTTGACTATATTTTTTATTATATGTTTATGTAAAAAAATTAATCAAAGTTACTTAATAAATAATAATTATTATGCGAATGAATTACTCATTTGAGAATGAAGATAGTAGAGGATTTTTTTTGTTAAAGGAAAAAAGAAATAAAAGGGAAAATAGACCACCACTACAAGAATTTTCTGTTTTAGCGACCGAAAAAATTTGGTAAAATTCGGTAGCTAAAGGGGTTAGCGACCGAATTTGCGACCGAAATTCGTTAGCGACCGAAACTCGTTAGCTACCACAATTTTAGCGACCAAATCCGGATTTTTTCTAGTAGTGCACTATAAGGGCTTATTTGTAATTCTTATTTTAAGCCAATATAAATATCAATTATCAAAATAGACTACTATAATAAGTGCAATGTATTGTTAAAATATGTCAAATTATCTTGTACTACCTCCGTTCTCATATAAGTGAACAATTTACATAGTAGTAACTATTCAATAGGTAACTTTGTTTAATTTTTTAGACATAGTTATATAAGAAAAAAACATAGTCATATGAGATCTTGTTAGATTTATCTAATCACATAATTTTAGAATATTAAATTTTTATAATTTTTACTTATATACAATTTGAGTTATAAACATTTAAAAATGTGTCTCGGACTGCGTGAAATGCAGGTATGGTGCATTTATATGAGAACAGAAGAAGTAATAACCTATTTTCACATATTATGAAAATTGGAAGAAATATAGCAGGCAAAAGTGTTATCTAAAAATTTATATGATAATTAAAACGTAATTATAATTAAAATGTATCACGATGGTATGTAGGGGAGGAGTACTGAACGTTTGAGTTGATGGAAATTTAATGGATGACGAGATGAGAGGGAAGAGGGGGAGCACTATTGACATGTGAGGGCTGTTTTGTCGATTGTGTACACTGCCATTTGGCTCCTGCAAAGAGTCACGAGGCTCTGCAAAGAACATAGCAACATTATTATAACAAGAACTTTACTATTTGAAGACTCAAGGGTTGTAAACAATAGGGCAACCAAATAGGCAAAGTAGGCTGACCAAATTTGGACGTTAGTATGTTTGTTGATATCTGGTAGTGATTATTACAGTATAATAGTTTATCGGTCTCATGAATTGTAGTTAATTTTTTTGTGTATGTAATTTTGAAAGTGGAGTTTAGTCGTTAAATAGTCTAGACATTTTGTGTTTAGAATTATAAAGAATTCTGTTAACTACAATAATTTAATTTTCACTCGTTATTATGTCATTATTAAATTAGAGAAAAATATTATAGGCTGATATTATTAGAGTTATGATAGCATATAGGTTTTTTTCAACAAATAATAAAGTTTCATAATATATATTTTATATATGTGTATTTGTATGAAATTTGAAACGTTAAAAATTATAGAAATGTTAGCAAGTTTGTGTAGAAATATAAAAGTGTATTGGAATGTTAGTAAGTATATCAGCAAATATATTATTTATATTAGCAAGTATATTGTTTTAATTTATCTAAAAATGGCAAAGGGTAACATTTTGAGGGAGGCCTATTAAAAGAATAGTGATGCAATTTCATAGTATTCAGTACGTTATGAGGACAATGGTGGCTATATATAGGGATAGATTTTATAGAGGTGGATGTAGTAGATTTTAAAGCCATGGAATTTTACATTCTTGTTCCGATGAATTTTGAAAGGCATTTGGTAAGTTTATACTATTCAGGTTTTATAAAATATATATTATATAATGTAATTGTATTCTTTGATATTCAATAACATTTAGGGTGCATGAAATGATTGTTGAAATTGCAGAAGCTACCACAAATCAAGAATTTCATAGATGAAGATGATATACCTGTGTCAATTTGGCTTCTATCACAACAAATGGAAATTAATGCTCCTATTTTGTGTAATGGAGAAGACCTTTACATTGTAGGCAATGATATATGGGAAAGCTTTTGTCGATCAAATGCTCTTGAGGTGGGAGATGTATTATTCTTTAAGGCAGTCGAGCACATGAAGTTTAGGGTCAAAATTTTTGGACGCAATGGTCTGCCCAAAGATTATTCTCAAATGTTATTACGATATAATCAGATCAATGGTAAGAAATAAACAAGGTTTTTTTTTTTTAAAATTAAAAGTTATTGATTCATAACTGCTTCTTCTTTGTTTATGAAATATTAATGATATTTTGTTCATAGATGGTGTCACGACATTCTACGTGCATTTAACAGAATCTGATTACTATGAGGCAATGGTAATGTTCAAAGAGATTAACACGTCCAATTGTAAGTTTCTCTAACAAAAAGGTTAAATTGTGGGTGATTTTTTTTTGGTGAAGGAAATTCCCAAGGATATTTGGCAAGGGTTTAATTTGCAACTAAGGCGTAGAGTTTGGTTATGTTTCAAAGAAGAAGGTATCATCCGACCAATACATTTATTGCATTGTGATGTCAGCGGGCAAAGGTCGGAGGAAGCGGTGCTTATGACTCATGGGTTACATAATTTCTTTTTACAAAATCATATTAGTGTTGGTGACTTTTGTAAGTTTGTTGTGAACTCAGTAACAGTTGGTCCTAGGAATAATGAGGCTTTAATTCAAGTTGATATCATAGATCATATGTGAAATGCAGTGGAGATGAAGATGTTGCGAAATGGACGCTAGACGATGGTTTATTATTATTTTGCTTATGGGATTAGAATGTTGAGTGCACAATTTAAATTTGAAGCTGCTGATTCTGGGGCTTCAGTGTCAACACTATAGATTCAATATAGGGTATGAACGGTGGGTAGAGTATGTTTGTTACAGATATATACTAGTGAAGTGCATGGCTTTTTTTGAGAAATTGGAGTCAGAACTAAAACATTATGGTGTTTGTGAATATAGCCGGAACAAAGTTATTTGAAGATAAGAATAAAGGTGAAATTGTACAATACATTATTTGCTAATAAACTGCCAAAATTGGAGAAACATAATCTAAAATTTGCCAACACACTGGAGTGAGAAATTGGACCACAGACAATCAAAAATTAAGGTTGAGAAATTGAGAACATCCTATGTACTATTAATGTAATTCTGTCATTTGCAGCTACGAATATAATTCATGTATGATATTATGGTAAAATGAGAAGTAGTTACAAAACGTTTGGATTACAGTAAATCCACATGAGAAGTAGTTACAAAAGAGATTCTAGGAAATCCATACGCAAAACACAACCGCTTGGTCGTAGCCAAAGCAATCATAAGGCATGAAAAGCAATTGTACGGAGTACCCAAAGGACTGGATATATATATATATATATATAAACAAAGGTCTGGATTACAGTAAATCTGCATGACAAGTAGTTACAAAAGGGATTCTAGGTAATCCATTGACAAAACACAACCGCTTGGTCGTAGCCAAAACAACCATAAGGCATGAAAGTATTCCCCAGTACACAAGCAATTGGGCAGAGCAGCTTGCTTGGTTCGTGGGGCAAAAGGAAATAGCTATAACATGACCATAAGTGGCCAAAGTGAACAACATAGTATATCATATGCAACCTAGCAGCAAGTAATATATTGGTGGGTAAAGTAATTAGCAGGAACATCAGGCGGGCTTAGGTTGTCCAGTGGAAGGTTTTTTCATCTGTGAACGGGTGCCAGGAGGGTTGGCTGGAGCTGCACTTGTTGCTGGAGCTTTGCGCTTCGGTGGAGTGACAATTGAAGACAATGCTGGTGAGGCTGCAGTGGAAGGCAGAGCAGGTGAATTGGCTTTCGGTGGGGTCGGACTAATCTGTTGGGCTGCAGCAGATGGCTGAGATTGACCAATTGCTTGGCCAGGTACTGAAAGTGGTGAGTAGGATGATTGGTCAGATGGAACAGGTATGGAAACGGTTGAGTCCCCTCCGAACATAGATAACTGCGATGAGGGAGGAGTATCGTTCTGGTCAGTGGCAGCTTTTGAGGGCAATGGTGTAATAGTTGGAATCGGATCCACATTAAAGTCCAACGACCTTTTCGCTCGTGTGTGTTCAGCAATTTCAGTGACCGTAGATGTTAGAATTTCATCCAAGGTTTTTTTGGTAGTTGGAGTGAAAAACTGATCATGTTTGTTTGAGGCAAGGTTGACAGCTGGGGCTAACGTAGCAGGAGATGGACAATTAGTAGCTGGTGGCGAGGCTGGCATTGGGAAATAGTAGTCATGCAGGTTTTGCTCTGTGTAAGCCACAACAACCGAATACTTTGACTGAACTTGGGAGCCCTGAGAGAAGGAGTAGTGTCGAACATAGCAGAGCAACTCCTTGCCCTCAACTTCTGATATTATGTCTGCATCAACTGACAAGTTCTGTAACGGGGGAAAACAATGTGTTCACGATAAAGTTAGTATAGGAAGAACTGAAGAGGAATAGGGGAAACAGATAAGATACATATTAAAGGATAAATACATTCTCTGTTGCTGCGAGAAGATGTTCAGCTTTCTGGCCAATAATTGTTTCAGCAAAAGAACCAGATACGTTTATGACCATGGATGCAGTTGTGTCAGCAAGGATTATATTCAGTCGTGCTCTATTAATAATAAGAAAGAGGAAAATTAAAACTGAATAAATAATGAAGGAAAATGTAGGATGACATGGACATCACGAAAGACCTTGGTTCAACGCCAGCTCGTTCGTGGCAGCTAGTGTAACACCCGAGGAAAAACAAATTCAAATTGTTTTGAACTACGTCATGACTTGATCCCTTCACAGGGTACGTAGGCAGCTTGGAACTAATTTCTAAGTTCAGTCACAAAATAAATCACGAAATAAATCACGAAATAAATCACAAAATAAATCACGAAATAGATCACAAGGACGATAGGAGGAGTTGGAACCAATTTAGACTAGGCTAATTAGGACACGGAAATGTTGCGAGCGATAAGCCGGACTCGTAACAAGTTTAAGGAAAAGATTCTGAACCGGGGACGACCCAAGGAATCGAGCTAACACGTAGAAAACCGATAGGGGAAAGCAAGGAAAGACCCGACAGAACACGCGGACCGCCGAACCGGCCGGCCCGCGCCCTCCGCGCGCCGCCGCGCGGCCACCGCGCGGACGGAGGTGTCGCGACTCCAGGGCAGTCCACGCGTGCTCCGCGCGGACAAAGGCCTATGTGCGCGTCACCAGCGCGCCAGAGGTGCAGGAGGTGTAAACTTTCCTTCTATGGCGATTTTCTTGCCAAAAATCCGACCTCAATCGGTGGCAAGTCGATCACAACAATGGGGAAAATCATAAGATCAGATTTGGGCGCCCCCTCCCCATAATTCTCAGAAAACCTAACCCTAAACACCTCCAATATTCTTCTCCAAGTCAAAACCTCTCCGAACTCACTTTCCGGCGAGTATTCCGGCGACGGCAAGGCGAAAGGAACCAAGCCCTGCCCTCTAGACTCTTGGTAAGCTATTGTACAAAGTTTTAATTCGTCCATATATCTCAGAAACTCATATTCTAACCCTTTTTCCTTACTACGATTTCCCATCGGAAAACGAACAAAAAGCGATCGGAGAAGTTTGCCGTTCGTCGTGACCCTAGGACGTCCGGAAACCCAATCCAGCGACCCTATTCTCTAACTAAGTAAGTTAAAACCTTACTCACAAATTTTCGTGGTTGTTTGTTGTTGAAAACTCGAGATATAGGCTTGTAACAAAAATCGGTTTTCAAAAACCCTATTTTCGTCCAATTTCAAAGACCCGCCTAAAACCCGACCTTCAGGAATTCAAACCGAAAACTTTTCAACATAAAAGTTGTTCCTAACACCTTTATCTATCTTGTGTCCAAATTTCAGCCGTTGACATTAAGTTTTGCTATCCCAAATCACGCCGTAAACTATCTGTGACAACCCGAACATTTTTAAATTGTGACAGTTTCCCTTACTCGACTTGATGCATATTTTTCACTCACTTTTCGAATGATTCAACTTTGCATTCCTAAACAAAAGTTGTAGATAATTGTGTCTAGATTATGCGTATAAAATTTCACGGATTTTGGTGTTCATTTGATGTGTCAAACGGTCGAATTTTCAGAACTGCTTTAAAACTGTTTCGAAGGCCGCGAGTATGCAGTGAGTTGTGGTCGATTTTTGAGTATCAAGGATTCATTATTTCCAAATTCTTAAAACATGAAAGTTGTTCCTTAACGTGTTTTGTAGTTACTGTAAAAATTTCGCATCAATTGGTTTTGAAATGAATTTTTAATCGGCGTTGCACGAATCTGTGACGGAACCGGTTTTTAAGACAGAAATTATTCTTTGCAATGAATTCGAATTTCGACTCACTTCGGAACCTTATTTCCACAAACTTAAAACATGAAAGTTGTTCGTGTGTGTGTTTTTGAACTACTGTATAAATTTCAGAATTTTTGGTGTAAAGACGAATTTTTAATTAAGAAAGGCGTAAACTGCCTCGAATAAGATTTTTCGAACTTGAGAAAACTCGAACTATGAAAACGCGATATCGATCATTTGATAACTTTGAAATACGAACTTTCGAAAAATCCCGTTCACTAGGATGAGCCGATCTTCATGCTATCATTATCTTTGAGACTGCCTCGTTAGTGGTCTCCTTACTATCTGAGATTGCCTCGTTAGTGATCTCGCGCGCTGTATTTTTGGATCGCCTCGTTAGTGGTCCTACTATCTTTTTGAGACTGCCTCGTTTGTGGTCTCCCATTGTTTGGACTGCCTCGTTAGTGGTCCTATGTTGAGATTGCCTCGTTAGTGATCTCCCGGTATGGTGTCCTCTTCTTAGTCTACGGGATAAAATGTAAAAGACTTGTGTGAGTGTTCCATTATGCTTAAATCGTATTTATCATGTCTTTAATTATGTATTTAAAATTTATGCATCTTAAATTATGCTTTAAATTACGCTTTTAAAATTAAGTCCTTTAATCATGTTTTTCTGCTGCTAATAAATTATGTATTTTTAAATTCACGAACGGTAAGCGAAATCTTTAGTTTAAACACTTGTAACCCCTTTTATTTGTTAGTTAGGGATTAACTTACTCAGTATATCTTTATACTGACAACCGTTGTCATTTCCTTTTTCTACAGAGTATGTCGAGTGACGCATGCACGCGCATTTGGGGGGATATATTTGTGAACATTTTCATTTACTGCATCATACTACTGTTTTACTGGGTCTGTTAAACCTGAGGTTTTGGCCGTGTTGGCCGTGATTACTTTTCCGCTGCATTTACCTTATCCATGCATGATGATTTTTACTATCGTACTTTGATTGAAGTATTAATAAATTCCGGATTCATGTTTGAATGTTTTTAAAACTTTGTTTACCCATAAGCCTTGCACCTCCTTATCGAGCTCGAGAATCCGTGTCTTGCTAGGAAGATGCGGCGGTGACACCTCGGCCTGGGATACCAAATCCGGGGTGTTACAAGTTGGTATCAGAGCCCGGAAAATTTTTAAAAGCTATTACTATTATTTTTAAACCATTATTTTTAAAACCCAAGTATTATTTTTAAATTATTTATTTTGACTACTAGTATTATTTTTAGCCCAAAAGTTTATTTTTCTTTTTTTTCATAGCCCAAAATCTTAGCCAAGGAAATATTAAATTTGGGCCCACTATAGAGGCCCAACCTTTAGCAATTTATTTTAAACGCACGAATAAATTAAATCTTTAATGGGGGGGGGGGGGGCTTGTACTTGCATGTTGCATATAGATTTAAATTCGTGCATATCTTAACTTTGCCTAAAATATATCCTAACTCTGACCTACCTTGTCAACATTAGATGGCCGAGCCCAACGCGAACATGGTCAATTTGATGGTGAAATTAATGAATGCATACCTTGAGGGCCAACAGCACATCAATTACTTCAAAACGCGGGTAGGACAGTTGGAGGGTAACGTGGCCCATCTGGGTCATCTTAGGGAGGCAGACCATCACCACATAACCCAGCTGCAGGAGCAAGTCGCGCAGCTTCAGGCCCAAGTGGCCCAGCTCCAGGACTAGAGTGATGGCTTGGAAGAGCAAGTGGAGAACCTGGGCTGGGACCTGACCAACCTAACCCAGGACGTTGGTGAGGCGATCCTCCAGAACCTGGGCCCTGGCCCCGACGTCGCTGTTCCCATTGACGTATCCAGCGATGAGGACGACCCCATCGAGGATGCCCCTACCTGTCCCCCTCTAGATTAGGGATATAGATATCGATGCATTACTACTTGTACCTTCTTTGACTATTGTCAGCACTACTACGTTCATCCTACCGCGTATAACCCAATAAGTGTCTTTTGGAGCAATAAAAGAATTTCCAGCAGTTATTTCAATTATCCTTTATACTTATTCGTGTATCATATCCACATACCCGGGAGAAACTCAACCGCATAAATGTGCAATAACTAGTGGGCAGCCCCCACTCATGTAAATGCAGTGAAGAGGTAACGACGAAACCGTAGTACCATAAATCATAACTAAAGCGGGACAATTCAACCATACTTCTAAAACAGCAGTAAACCACTAACACATGTCAAACACATAACTAAGCAATAACATAACAAAAATATAAATCACAAATCCCAGACAACAGCAACGTCCTCATAAGGAGAAAACTAAACAAAGTACGTCTAATGCAAAACCTAAACGAAAACACGAAACCGAAAGGAGACATCACTGATCGGGAGGCGGGAACTGCCGGCGCATGTAGTCGTCCATCTGCCGCACATAGGCGTACATGTCGGACATGGTGGCCTGCTGCTGAGCCTGCCTCGTAGCAAACGAGTCCATACGGGTCTGATAGAAGTCCAACCTAGCGTCGATGGCGTCATAACGAGCCTGCCCAGCTGCAAACCCGGCGTCCATACCGACCCGCATCTCCTGCATCATCTGCAGCATCTGAGTCATCTCCTGCCCCTGAGGTGCCACAGCAGGAGGTGGAACTACTGGAGGAGGGGGTGGCTGCTCCGGTGGTACAACAAGGATCAGGCCGCCGTCATCAGGCTGCGGGCGAAGTACAGCACGGGGAGCCCCACGACGTAAGGCGCTACGCCGGTCAGCATAAGTCAGGATACGGTAGCAACGGCCCGGTGCTAGGTCGTACGGGTCTGTCTCCGGTGTAGTGCGAATCCCCTGCGCCGCGCACAACCCACAGATGAGGTGAACATGGGTAATCACCCTACTCCCTCGTCCTCTCCGCATACCCCGCAAGTTGTCCTCGATGCAAGCTCCTACATTCACCCTACCGTCTCGCGCGATAAAGCAAATGGTCTCGTAGACGTGATCCAGGACAATGTGGCTCCGGGTGATCGGCCGGACGCGCCCTAACCACAGCTGAGCAAGCTCTCGCCAAAGGGAGTCCATCGTCGTCAAACGAAGCTCATGACTGTGCTCGAGCTGAGGAGGCACTATGGTGCATAAGGTGTTCCACGCAGGAGCAAGAACACGTCCCTCAGGCTGTGGGCGAAATACGCCATCGTCGGGCAAGCCAAAATAGACATTGATCGCCCGAGCGCTGAAGTTGAGATAGCGAGCACGGACCCATACCCGGGATAGGTCGTCACCCTCCCCGAGACCGCCAATGTTGGCAATAACCTCCATAGCCAGATAACCGGAGGCGACGCCCTCGGGGTGACGTGCCAGACCTGTCCACTGCAGATACTCCAAGACTGCACTGACCCTGTCATCGCCCATATGAAGAGGATATATGCCTCTCTCAGGGACGTAAGCCCTGTTTCGACGAAGCTTGTCGAAATAAAAGTCCTGGGCAGCCCTCGTCCTAAACCGGAACCTGTCGTGCCGGTGAGGACGCACCTCGTCCGGGAGGCCCCTGAGTCGCGGGCCCCGCTGCTCCTCGTCCTCCTCTGACTCGCTCTCGTCGAAATCAGGCATCGCCGGAGCGGCATGACTGGGGCCAGCCTCATCAGCAACTCGTCTCCTAGTCCTCAGAGGACACATGAGAGACGCCAAAACGACCCACAAAAAGAGCAACATCCTGCAAGTTACCAAATACCGATTATAAGACTAAGTCCCACACAAAAGTGAAGCGAAAATACGTAAAGGGCATCAATATACACTTCCAACGCGAATATACCGTAAGAACAACAAACCCTACCGTTTGCTAAGACCAACCAGGAGGTAATCTAGACAAAGGATATGCTCAAACTAGTGCCCAAACCCTTTGTGGCATTTCGTCGAACACGTTATGTGCGCAATAAACCAAAACCTAAGTTACTAACAACACACGGAAATTGCCCACAGAGTGAAACAATCATTCTAATAACAACACAACATATCCTACAGCACCAAACAACAGGGGAACGAACTAATAATCACACCCCAATGACAACCAAACATCAAAAACTTCATAGCCTTTCTAAGGATTCGAATTCAACAAGGATTTGCCAAAAATATAAACACATTATAACATAAACATAGGCAAGGCAACAAGAGTAACAACAATTGCCACGTACACTTGCTAATTTGCACAAATCAAGCCTAAAGGTAACAAACCCCCAATTTTTGTACACAAACCCTAATTTCCTAAATCTCTTCACAAATCAAGTCATTCAAAACATAAAGGTTGAAATTAGTAAGTGGGTTTAGTAGAATCGTACCTCGATGAGTGAAATTGAAGTCGAAATCAAGCAAACAGGAAGGTAACTCGCCGGATTTAGAGAGAATTGGGGGTGTGTTCTCGAATGGAAAATGGGGGAAGTGGCTCGTGCGGAGCGCAAGCCCTATTTTCTCGAGCAGGGGCAGCCGCGGCTCGCCGCGCGCTGAGGCCCCATACCGCGCGGCCACCGCGCGGGACCCGGAGGGAGTTTTATTTTTTCTGTTTTGCTCAATCTCTTTTGCTATACGCTCCTCACTGAACCCGGGTATACATTGACAGTGAAATACAACGACATGGGACATTATTCCTGGCAAGGACAGCAGAATTGCCTCACGTCCTCCTTTCGCAGGACTACAGGAAGCCCGCAGGACGTAAATACATAGGGGCCATAAGAAATTCCGTAGGGAATAGGAAACCGATTATTAACTAATGTCCCCACCACAGTTGCTCGTATCCATAACGAGCTCCACGACCCCCAACTGAAGAAGTGTGTGCCCGACACGTCGCATGTACTCCAACCGGACGTAATCGAATTGGATGATGACTTGACCTATGAAGAAACCCCGGTGCAAATACTCGACTACAAGGAAAGGGTAACAAGGAATAAATCTGTAAAGATGGTCAAGGTCCTGTGGTCCAACCACGAGACAGAAACGGCGACCTGGGAATTGGAAGCCGACATGAGGCAACGTTACCCTACCCTCTTCCAAGACGACCCGACCACAGTTATGGGGACATAACTGTATTCTTAAGGGGGGGAGGATGTAACACCCGAGGAAAAACAAATTCAAATTGTTTTGAACTACGTCATGACTTGATCCCTTCACAGGGTACGTAGACAGCTTGGAACTAATTTCTAAGTTCAGTCACAAAATAAATCACGAAATAAATCACAAAATAAATCACGAAATAGATCACAAGGACGATAGGAGGAGTTGGAACCAATTTAGACTAGGCTAATTAGGACACGGAAATGTTGCGAGCGATAAGCCGGACTCGTAACAAGTTTAAGGAAAAGATTCCGAACCGGAGACGACCCAAGGAATCGAGCTAACACGTAGAAAACCGATAGGGGAAAGCAAGGAAAGACCCGACAGAACACGCGGACCGCCGAACCGGCCGGTCCGGCCGGCCCGCGCCCTCCGCGCGCCGCCGCGCGGCCACCGCGCTGACGGAGGTGTCGCGACTCCAGGGCAGTCCACGCGTGCTCCGCGCGGACAAAGGCCTATGTGCGCGTCACCAGCGCGCCAGAGGTGCAGGAGGTGTAAACTTTCCTTCTATGGCGATTTTCTTGCCAAAAATCCGACCTCAATCGATGGCAAGTCGATCACAACAATGGGGATGGGCATAAGATCAGATTTGGGCGCCCCCTCCCCATAATTCTCAGAAAACCTAACCCTAAACACCTCCAATATTCCTCTCCAAGTCAAAACCTCTCCGAACTCACTTTCCGGCGAGTATTCCGGCGACGACAAGGCGAAAGGAACCAAGCCCTGCCCTCTAGACTCTTGATAAGCTATTGTACAAAGTTTTAATTCGTCCATATATCTCAGAAACTCATATTCTAACCCTTTTTCCTTACTACGATTTCCCGTCGGAAAACAAACAAAAAGCGATCGAAGAAGTTGGCCGTTCGTCGTGACCCTAGGACGTCCGGAAACCCAATTCAGCGACCCTATTCTCTAACTAAGTAAGTTAAAACCTTACTCACAAATTTTCGTGGTTGTTTGTTGTTTAAAACTGGAGATATAGGCTTGTAACAAAAATCGGTTTTCAAAAACCCTATTTTCGTCCAATTTCAAAGACCCGCCTAAAACCCGACCTTCGGAATTCAAACCGAAAACTATTCAACATAAAAGTTGTTCCTAACACCTTTATCTATCTTGTGTCCAAATTTCAGCAGTTGACATTAAGTTTTGCTATCCCAAATCACGCCGTAAACTTTCTGTGACAACCCGAACATTTTTAAACAGTGACAGTTTCCCTTACTCGACTTGATGCATGTTTTTCACTCACTTTTCGAATGATTCAACTTTGCATTCCTAGACAAAAGTTGTAGATAATTGTGTCTAGATTATGCATATTAAATTTCACGGATTTTGGTGTTCATTTGATGTGTCAAACGGTCGAATTTTCAGAACTGCTTTAAAACTATTTCGAAGGCCGCGAGTATGCAGTGAGTTGTGGTCGATTTTTGAGTACCAAGGATTCATTATTTCCAAATTCTTAAAACATGAAAGTTGTTCCTTAACGTGTTTTGTAGTTACTGTAAAAATTTCGCATCAATTGGTTTTGAAATGAATTTTTAATCGGCGTTGCACGAACCTGTGACGGAACCAATTTTTAAGACAGAAATTATTCTTTGCAATGAATTCGAATTTCAACTCACTTCGGAAACTTATTTCCACAAACTTAAAACATGAAAGTTGTTCGTGTGTGTGTTTTTGAACTACTGTATAAATTTCAGAATTTTTGGTGTAAAGACGAATTTTTAATTAAGAAAGGCGTAAACTGCCTCGAATAGGATTTTTCGAACTTGAGAAAACTCGAACTATGAAAACGCGATATCGTTCATTTGATAACTTTGAAATACGAACTTTCGAAAAATCCTGTTCACTAGGCTGAGCCGATCTTCATGCTATCATTATCTTTGAGACTGCCTCGTTAGTGGTCTCCTTACTATCTGAGATTGCCTCGTTAGTGATCTCGCGCGCTGTATTTTTGGATCGCCTCGTTAGTGGTCCTACTATCTTTTTTAGACTGCCTCGTTAGTGGTCTCCCATTGTTTGGACTGCCTCGTTAGTGGTCCTATGTTGAGATTGCCTCGTTAGTGATCTCCCGGTATGGTGTCCTCTTCTTAGTCTACGGGATAAAATGTAAAAGACTTGTGTGAGTGTTCCATTATGCTTAAATCGTATTTATCATGTCTTTAATTATGTATTTAAAATTTATGCATCTTAAATTATGCTTTCAATTACGCTTTTAAAATTAAGTCCTTTAATCATGTTTTTCCGCTGCTAATAAATTATGTATTTTTAAATTCACGAACGGTAAGCGAAATCTTTAGTTTAAACACTTGTAACCCCTTTTATTTGTTAGTTGGGGATTAACTTACTCAGTATATCTTTATACTGACAACCGTTGTCATTTCCTTTTTCTACAGAGTATGTCGAGTGACGCATGCACGCGCATTTGGGGGGATATATTTGTGAACATTTTCATTTACTGCATCATACTACTGTTTTACCGGGTCTGTTAAACCCGAGGTTTTGGCCGTGTTGGCCGTGATTACTTTTCCGCTGCATTTACCTTATCCATGCATGATGATTTTTACTATCGTACTTTGATTGAAGTATTAATAAATTCCGGATTCATGTTTGAATGTTTTTAAAACTTTGTTTACCCATAAGCCTTGCACCTCCTTAGCGAGCTCGGGAATCCGTGTCTTGCTAGGGAGATGCGGCGGTGACACCTCGACCTGGGTTACCAAATCCGGGGTGTTACAGCTAGTGCAGCGAACCACCCAAGTGAGGTCAACATCCAGTGGTTTGTGACAGTTGCTGCAAGCAACATACCAGTATTGTTGGGTGTACGTAGGTAACTGGAGCGTGCCACGGACCCAACAAGCGTGCTGAATGGAAAAGTAAAGTTAGTTTAAAAAGAAAGTGTATATAATATCCCCAACATTTGTTGTATAGAGCATACTAAATAAGAAGATCACAGTTAAGGTAAAAAAAATTCAACAAAGAACAAGCAAATTAACTATATATGGCATATGTAGAAGGGAGTTTATGGAGATATATGGAGTTAAGCGACAAGGAGTAAATGTGAAGTAAGAACTTATTTATTGCAAGGAAAGAGTTGGTTCTGTCTATTCTCAAAAGTTATTCTATGGCACTTTCCAGATAATAAGTATATATAAGTACAGATGTAAAGTCATTTAGAGGTCGTTCAGGGAAACTATTACTTTGAAAGGATAGCGAAAAGCAATTATTCGCTTGCATGAACTACTTCTTTGGTAGATTTCTCAATTAAAAAAAAATAAGCCGATAGGTAAAGATGCAAGAGAGGAAAAGGTAGGCCAACGAAGGTAACAAAATAAGCTAGGTTTTTTTGGTTACCTCAGGAGAAAAACAGTACACTTATTTATTAAATGAAACTATAGGGAGCAAACAATCATATGGTCATTTATATAAGGAAAGCAAAGGTTGGATGGTTGTTGAATTACTGATGTGGCATCGCGAACATCGATTGAAATGTATGCAGAGGTGACGTATGCACCTGAGCGAGCACATCAAGAGCTGCTGATACTGATAATATGCATTCATTAGGTGGCGGCGGAAGCAAGTTTTGTTCATTCTTGTAGTGGCAAGCATCAAGTAGCTTCCTGACATCATTCGAGTGTTTATTATACCTACAAAGAACAACAGTTTGTGTTGTATATTAGAGAATAATAAGTATTGGGAACCAGCCATTGAACTGAAGCCAAAATATACCAGTCCTTCATAACAATCCCATCAACAAGTGGAGGGTTCACCAAGATGCAGGAGTGGAAGCGAGTTGTTAAAGAAAGTGCTGATGAAAAAACATGATAATAATATGTCAATGTGAAAGGGCAACCATTTGCAAAAGATGATATCTATAGGAAAGAAATGTGGGACAGAGGCTTACTGTCGAAAGTTGAGACTTTCATGTTAAAAAATACTACGTTCGGAGCAGAAGCTACTTGGGCGGCAAGGCTGTCACCGTATTTTTGGCCGAACTCATTAGACAAAGATACAATATAGGAAGTGTTCCTGCGAATAAGGAAGAATGGTAGGAATATAGTGTAGTTAGGTACTGGGATACTCATATGAAAAGTAAGGCAAGATTGGGATAATGACATGTCTGTAACAGCAACAAATTCCCAAGAACTTTGCTTTCCATTAAGGATCCTTGGTGGGAGAGCTTCAACAATCACTGTATTAACATCTGCAAGTTCAACGGGGGAAAACAGGTAGATTGATTGGAGCAATAAATTAGATACTGAAGAACAAAGCTAAAGGGTTGTAAGACCATACTGATCGTTATGTCAGAATCTGCTACCAAATGAAAGTCGTGGAAATCTGTATACGGAAGATCGAAATGCAAGCGAGGCGGCATAGCTTCCTCGAATGGTTCGACGATAGTCCTGCTGCGGATGATCCATAAGAACCCATAAGCGCCGGTTTGGTATTTTTGGTTTGCTGGTTGGATACCGAATCCGGACAAATAATAGCGCCTATATGGAACGAAGCTGTTTGCGTGCAGTCTTATGTCAGGGCCGAACATGACTGCATGGGTAAGCGTACCCTGGACAAAGGATGAAAAGAAGAGGTCGCATGATTGAAACGAAACTAAAACGATGCGCAAAGGATGGTTATATGATTTGGTAAGCAGTGTAAGAAAATTTTCCTTCTGCCAACCGAAGGGGGGGAGCAACATGAACACGTAAACTTGAAAATAAAGTGAACAATGCAGAAGAATGTTATGTAAAAAAAGGACGGGAAACAAAATCGACAAGTTTGGGATTAGCACACGAAAGGTTGACACAGATGATGGACTCACCGCGGAATCTGTAAGCAACAGGCGCTGGTAGGGTGTCCGATCAGCAGGGTTGGTGGAGAGAAGTGTTGGACCCTTGTCCACCGTCTGAACGAGTACCCAAAAAGAACGGGAGGTAAGATTCACCTGAGCGATTGGGATAGTACGTCTATCCATTGGCAGTGAGCTTTCGAAAGGAACGGGTTTTGTTGGTTTTTTAGGAAGCGAAGGGGAAGATGGGAAGATACAGGGAAGAGCTAGTGGGTTGAGAGGAAAAGCAATGGAGAGATTAGAGGAGGACATGGAATTATTAAGGGGTTTTGGGGATAAAGATGCTGTAACTTGTGATTGATTTGCTGATGGAGAAAGAGTGGATTGGATAAAAAACTTATCCCTAAGCTAATAATGACTTCCTCGTATGAAGAGATAAATTGGTTGTTAATACTTCATTTGTCTTATGAAAATTTGTGTATTATTCCTTTTTTTGGAATCCCGCGAAATTTGATCACTTCCTATTTTTAGATAAATTAAAATAATATAAATTTAGTTAAAATTTTAATTATTTTCAAATTACATTAAACGTATTTACTTTTACTATTTAATACAAATTTTAATACACTTTTACTTTCCTAAACAAAATTCTTATATTTCTTTAATTGGAAAAAAAGCCAAAAAAGTCCTTTTTCTTTGCCAATTGTCCAAATCCATCCTTTATTAATTTTATGTCCAATATAATCCTTCACCTTTCTTAATTAAATCTAAAATGGTCCTTTTTTCTATTAACCTTCTAAATCACATTACTTAGCATTTTTAATCTTTTCTTTGCACACAAATGTCCACCTAATCAAAACCCCACCCAACCCAACCCAACCCATGGAGATCATCAAAAATTTATCTTCGCAATTTCTCCTTATTTCAGAGGTGTGTGGGAACCAGTCAACGTTAACAAGAGCAAGAACCCAAAATCAGTTTCTTCCATGATTTTCAAACCCTCTGGAGACGATGATGATGAATGCTGTTGAAATGTATGGTATGGGTACCTTTTCAACTCGCCGCATCAGAATATGTTGTTACATTTATGATTTAACTTTGAAAGAAAAGGAAAAGAAGGGAAATATATATATATATATATATATATATATAACCAATTAACCATTTTCTTGCATTCTTGAAAAATCAAAATCTTGGGGGCCTGGGCCTCTTCATTCATTACCAGAACATGGATGAAGAAGGAGGATTTCTGCTGTCTGCGGCCACTCTATAGAAATCCCCACCGTTGATACAAATTCCCTTTCCATTAAGATACCAAACTCCGGCGAGAATACCGGCAAGGAAATTCTTTCCAACATTGTTACCTCAAATTCAGTTTCCAAGAGTTCATTGGCCAGTAGCCTCATCTCCGTACAACTCCCCATTCATTTCTCCTTCTTCCTCAACATTTGGTTCAGCATTGCAGTCCCCTTGCGTATCTCCTAGGGCGGATATAGTGCCAAATCAAAGTATCAATCCCACCGAGGAAAGCCCAACTCCGGCTACTACTATGTCCCACTCATTTCCACTGAGGAAAGCCCAACTTCGTTCTCAAGAGAAGAGAAGAGAGAAGTGCGGAGAGGTGCAGCGGAATGACATCGTTTTTGTTCTCCAGCGAAGAGAAATTGTTTGCTGGAGGATGGGTAGGGTTGGGTGGGTTTCAAGATCGATTAGTGTGTAGAAAAAAGATTAAAATTGCTAAGTAAAGTGATTTAGAAGGATAATAAAAAAAGGACTGTTTTGGATTTAATTAAGAAAGGTGGAGGATCATATTGGGCATAAAATTAATAAAGGATGAATTTGGACAATTGGCAAAGAAAAAAGACTTTTTTTGGCTTTTTTTCCTTTCTTTAATTTCTACTACTTCAAAATTAGTACAAATTAAAATTATATTTTTAGTATAAAATACATATTATAAAGTACTTAATTAGACGATTGTAGCAAGATTACATTTAATATTTTTTTTCTAATTGTATTGTTACATAATAGTAAATTAAAGGTAAACAAAAAAAAGTACCAAACTTTATTAGGTTCATAAACATAAAATGCCTTTACTACTTTAACTATTAAATTCTACCACCTAAATGACCGTGCCAAAACAAAGATATTTAAAAAAAGATTAAAAAAAAATAGATGTTATTTTACTTATTTTGCTTATCACGTAAATCATCATCACAGAAGTAAATAGTGTGGAGAAACAATGATATTTTCCTTATTTTGCTTATCACTTTTGCCTATCTCCTAAATACATAAAAAAGTGTACCTTAACAGCTCCATGCACTTTCGTAGTTTATGTGTTCTGTTTCATTTTTTGGGCTGTTAATTATTTAATTTTGACAAAGACTTTACTACAAGTATGTACTTAGAAGGAAAAAAAACCAAGTTAAGTAGGATCAGGGAAGTAGAATGTTAATGATTTATAAATAATCTGTTTGTCAAAATAGTTATCAGGGCAAGTGAAGGAGTAATGGAGAGTGAAGATGCGGTGATTATTTTTTGACTATGGAAGATTTATTTATTAATGATTATTAGAGATGTTAAATATTATTGATCTATATAGTAATTATTAGGGTATTTTTAATTTATTTTTGATCAACACATTGTATAGCAACGATAAGTTATTAAATTGTTATCATATGCATAAATTTAAATGCTATGGTATAATTATTTATACCATTTAATAGTAATAGTTTGGGAAGGATGGGCTGTTTAGGGTTTTTATTTTCAATTTCATTGCTGATGGGCACATATGTGTATATTGTTAGGAACTTAGAACTCTTTAGAAATTCCCAAAAAAGTGGATAAGCAAGTGGATCAGACAAAATATTGGTCGATGGAAGGAATGACAAACTAATTGTACATAAAGAGTATTGTTCTCCCACTTGACAGTACTAATTTTGTGGGGAAGCTAGATTGTCGAGGAAGCAATGACAAGGTAATTATGTATAAAGGAAGTACATAAAGACTATTATTCTCCCACAGAAGCAAAAATAATCCTCATTTCTAAAAGAAGCTCATGCTATGTTTTAAAGAGATGCCAGCTTAGCTCCTCCGGGCACCTGAATTTTTAGACGAGGTATGCGAGTTGGATTTGTTTTTTTTTTTTTTCCCGTTGCTCTCAAGCCTGATGAAAAGAATCCTCGAACTGTGACTGAAAGCAATGGATAGGCAAAAAAAAGCGTACATGATTAACGGTTGGGATTGAGGATAGTAACTAACCATGGATGTTTTTCCTTGCAACGGACAGTTTAACAACGCTGGTTTTTGTACAGAACACAGGCACCACGCAATTATGGATTCTGAACTCTGGATTACTGTCGAGGAATTTTCAATATCTATCAACAACTGCCTCCCGAACGGTGGATTCCTGTTGAGGAATTTTCAATATCTATCAAGAACTGCTGTTGAGGAATTCCTGGCATTATCTTGATCAACCAAACAAGAACATCAATACGCACATATCCCAGAATCTGGAAACAGAGGAACAAAAAAATAGAGGAACAATCACACACCAAGGTTGTGATGCAATAGAAGCTGTTCCTTCTTTCCTGGGTTCATTCGGAAGCCACAAGAACAAGGGAAGAACAAAACCAACAATTATTTATGGATACGGACTGGGTGAGAAAGAGTTAAATAATTCAGAGCGAACTCACATACAAGGTATACCATTAAGACAACAGAAGCTTACTTGACATGCAGTTGGAGGAAACCGTTGTCTAACACTTGTATAGCAAAGCTTGAAGTAAAAGATGACCTTCCAGCATATCGAACAACTTGGAATTTTGGTTTCCTTTGCGAAACAGAGACGCAAATGCAAAATCCAACATAGGAGGTTCGAAAGACTGTCCAATAACACCAGACATTAGAAAATAGGATGTAAAGAAATAGCAAAATAGATATCAAGATGAATTGAATTGTTCATTTAAAGAGAAATAGATTATGATTTCCTAACCCCTATTACACAAATTCTAATGAATTAAATTAAAAAGTACAATTGAAGTAAAATCCAATGGAAGCAAGAACATCAATACGCACATATCCCAGAACTTGGAAATCACTTTGTACGAAAGAGCAAAATAATTTCAGAACAAAGAAGGATAAAACCACCGACAAAAAAACAGAGGAACAACCACACACCAAAGTTTTGATGCAATAGAAGCTGCTCCTTTTTTCTTGGGTTGATTCGGAAACCACAAGAACGAGGGAAGAATAAAACCAACAATTATTTATGGTTAGGTATTGGGTGAAAAAGAGCGGAAGAATCCACAGCGAACCCACATACAAGGTATACCATTAAGACAAGAGCAGCTTACCGGACATGCAGTGGGAGGAAATCGTTGTCTAACACTTGAATATCAAATCCTGAATTAAAAGATGACCTTCCAGTATAGCGAACAACTTGTAATTTTGGGTTCCTGTGCGAAATAGAGCGACAAACGCAAAATCCAACATAGGAGGTTCAAAAGACTGTCCAGTAACACCAAACATTAGAAAATAGGATCTAAAGAAATAGCAAAATAGATATCAATATGAATTAAATTGTTCAGACATTTGTGCTGACCAATTTAAAGAAAAATAGATTATGATTTCCCAACCCGTAGCACACAAATTCTAATGAATTAAATTAAAGAGTACAATTGAAGTTAAATCCAATGGAAATCATTATAATTACAATATATCAATTGAACTAAGAAACCAAATGAAAGTAATAAAAGGGAATGGGATGAAGAATGCAAAAGGTCAAAGTAATTTGTCGAAATGGTTGTTTGATTTCCTAAAATTAACAGATGAATGGATTATTTTTGTATCACAAAATTCTATTTAGAAAGGGATAAATTAAACGTAAGTATGCTGTAACATGGTGTTATTATGTACCTTCAATTGTAGGTGAAGATTGCTGAGAACACAAATGGCTATGCTGGTGGTGGAACGATTACTGTGTCCGTTCATGCTCTGAGATTACGAAACATGAGCTGATCATTGTTACCTCAGGTGCGAACAATGCACTGTCAAAGAAGAGCATTAACTAAAGTATGGTCAGATCCATTACAGGGGCTGCAAAACAAAGATATAGTTATTAAGTGCGCAAATGCCAAACGCGGCGACTTGTAGGGAGAAGTGTCAGGCACCAATTGGCTAATTTAAAATCCTACGCGTCTCATATTATGCCTCTGTGAAATGACTCTAAAAAAAAGTAAGATATAACCAAACAAATAAGTGTGAAGCAGCTAAAAAGGACATGGGAAATTGAAGTAAGAAACAGCACACCCACGAAGAATTGGCACTGGACAAGCAGCTGGAATGTACATAACGGGACCACGAATGTATTTGCATATAAGAAAATATTTGTAAGTTTGAATCGCACATAAAAAATATAAGGAAATGATACCTGCATCGAAGGACGGACATAGCACAGAGGGTTTTTGGACGCTCGTTCCAAACACTGTTGTTTATGAAAAGCAGACCAGCACGAAAAAAATATGAAGTGCCCTGTAATCAGAAGGAACAGATTGGAAACGAAAGCAGGGAAAGGGTAAATGAAGAAGGAAGCACATAACCTGCAGGAGCAGGACTACCTCAATTCTACAGATTAGTTGAACAAAGAGGACCGGCCTCTCGTTATGAATATCTGCTAGTTGCCAACCCCCCTATATTTCAGATACATACAACAAACCTTTCAACATCCCAGATATCTGATTGTCAAAATATACAGCCACACGACAAAAAGAAAGAATGCTGGTACAACAAAACCATGCAAATGAAGGGGAATACCTGGGCAGGCTAACTGCTGCCTAAGGGAAAAGAAACAACAAAGTACGGGACTTGCATGAGGAAATAGGAAACGCAATGGTTTTTCCCTCAAAAGAAATGCTTTTGTGCTGATTTTTTTTAATCTTCAAAAAAATTTTGTGATGAAGACCAACATGGGAAATCAACAAATATTCATAGAAAACAATCACAAATATTCATAGAAAACAATCAGAAATAAAAACTATAAAGGGGTTGCCACATGAGATGAAGCCTGAAGGAAACATAGGAGGTCAAAAGACTGTCCAATAACACCAAACATTAGAAAATAGGATCTAAAGAAATAGCAAAATAGATATCAATATGAATTGAATTGTTCAGACATTTGTGCTGACCAATTTAAAGAAAAATAGATTATGATTTCCCAACCCGTAGCACACAAATTCTAATGAATTAAATTAAAGAGTACAATTGAAGTTAAATCCAATGGAAATCGTTATAATTACAATATATCAATTGAACTAAGAAACCAAATGAAACTAATAAAAGAGAATGGGATGAAGAATGCAAAAGGTCAAAGTAATTTGTCGAAATGGTTGTTTGATTTCCTAAAATTAACTGATGAATGGATTATTTTTGTATCACAAAATTCTATTTAGAAAGGGATAAATTAAACGTAAGTATGCTGTAACATGGTGTAAGTATGTACCTTCAATTGTAGGTGAAGATTGCTGAGAACAGAAATGGCTATGCTGGTGATTGAACGATTACTGTGTCCGTTCATCCTCTGAGATTACGAAACATGAGCTGATCATTGTTACCTCAGGTGCGAACAATGCACTGTCAAAGAAGAGCATTAACTAAAGTATGGTCAGATCCGTTACAGGGGCTGCAAAACAAAGATATAGTTATTAAGTGCGCAAATGCCAAACGCAGCGACTTATAGGGAGAAGTGTCAGGCACCAATTGGCTAATTTAAATTCCTACGCGTCTCATATTATGCCTCTGTGAAATGACTCTAAAAAAAAGTAAGATATAACCAAACAAATAAGTGTGAAGCAGCTAAAAAGGACACGGAAAATTGAAGTAAGAAACAACACACCCACGAAGAATTGGCACTGGACAAGCAGCTGGAACGGGACCAGGAATGTATTTGCATATAAGAAAATGTTTGTAAGTTTGAATCGCACATCAAAAATATAAGGAAACGATACCTGCATCGAAGGACGGACATAGCACAGAGGGTTTCTGGACGCTCGTCCCAAACACTGTTGTTTATGGAAAGCAGACCAGCACGAAAAAAATATGAATTGGCCTGTAATCAGAAGGAACAGATTGGAAACGAAGGCAGGGAAAGGGCAAATGAAGAAGGAAGCACATAACCTGCAGGAGCAGGACCACCTCAATTCTACAGATTAGTTGAACAAACAGGACCGGCCTCTCGTTATGAATATCTGCTAGTTGCCAACCCCCCTACAGTTCAGATACATACAACAAAACTTTCAACATCCCAGATATCTGATGTCAAAATATACAGCCACACGACAAACAGAAAGAATGCTGGTACAACAAAACCATGCAAATGAAGGGGAATACCTGGGCAGGCTAACTGCTGCCTAAGGGAAAAGAAACAACAAAGTACGGGACTTGCATGAGGAAATAGGAAACGCAATGGTTTTTCCCTCAAAAGAAATGCTTTTGTGATGATTTTTTTTTTTTAATCTTCAAAAAAATTTTGTGATGAAGACCAATATGGGAAATCAACAAATATTCATAGAAAACAATCACAAATATTCATAGAAAACAATCAGAAATAAAAACTATAAAGGGGTTGCCACATGAGACGAAGCCTGAAGGATTTCTTGATATACTATGTTCTTCGTCTTGTTCAGCTCTATCATTTCATTTGACGGACATATTAGAATCCTTAAGTTAGATGCTGAGCGGACGCGAGATAAAGCAACATATAATTGCCCATGCGAAAACACAGGTTCCTTCAAATAAATACCAATACGGTCAAGCGTTTGCCCTTGGGATTTGTTAATTGTCATTGCAAAACACAGCCGAATTGGGAACTGGACACGTTTGAAAGGAACAGGGAACTGAAGGTCAGATGGGCCTTTCAAAGGTATCCTATGCAAAAAACATCTTTACCACTGAATTCACCAAAGGAAATGGTTGCATGAACAACATTAGAGCACAATTTCCTAACAACAAGGCGTGTTCCATTGCAAAGGCCCTCGGCTGAATCTAAATTTCTGAGCAATATGATTGGTGCACCAACCTTCAAAACTAATCTATGAGGATGAAGGCTACCAGGAGACAACGAATTCAACAGGTCTTCATAAACAGCTTGGTCATCAGGACTGTCTGTTTCATCACGACTATAATATTCAATAAATTCACCTGGGAATCGGTCAATTAGCATAGAATTCAATTCATCAACGTAGGAATTTTTTGTGCTTAGAAGCATGCTATTGTCAGAAATGGAATTGACATCCCAGTTATTTTGGAACGAAGGGTACACAAACTCAGCCAATTGCCCGATAGAAGATAAGTCATTCTCATAAAACAGGCAAAGATCTGCCGGGACTGAAATAGCGCCATATTTGTCAACTGGTTCAATTCCATTGCCAACGCGCAATAAATAGGAACTAAATACAGGATCACACCGAGCACGCATATTTTCAGTTAGATGAAAGATCCGAAACAAAGGCCAAAGGCTTGAGTGAACTATACAAGATGCAATGATATCAGCTTCACTACCATTCCTAACAATAGGCAATGTCTGGCGGAAATCACCACCCAGCACAACTACTTTCCCTCCGAACAAAACATGTGTACTCATGAGATCCTGCAAGAGATCGTTCAATGCTTCGATGGCACATTTCCTAGATATGGTAACTTCATCCCACAAAATGAGCTTGCTTTCTCTGATCAAATGTGCCAAAGAACTTTGTTTACTAATACGGCAATGTGTTCCAGCCGAAGTGTCAACTGGAATTTTGAAACAAGAATGGGTTGTACGACCACTAGGAAGCAATGAAGTTGCTATCCCAGAGCTTGCATTAGCGAGGGCAACAAATCCTTTTGATCGGACATCCGCAAGAAGAGCTCTATACAGGAAAGATTTCCCGGTTCCACCAGGCCCGACAACAAAAAAGGCTTGGCTTTGTCCAGAATAAATAGCAGAAGTGATTGCTGTAAAAGCATGTTGTTGCCCCTCATTCAATTGGTGAATAGCCTCCAAATCATTTGAATGGACAATAATATTTTTTTCAGCATCAATTTCTTTTGTAGAATGCTCAGGAACAATTTTACCTAGTTGGTGGTCAATTAAATTATAGGTTTCAATCCTTTTCCCCATTGAATCTAAAAACGAACCAATCTAGGCAAGAACTTTTTTCCGAATAATGTATGCCGGCAGCTGTGCACTGACAAAGTCCTGAGATAAGGAATCCTCAAACATCTCCCACAAGTGCCGAGGGTTCTGCGGCTCACAATAGACAAGTAAAGTTGCAAAAAGGCAGCGGAGTTCATAAGGCATACTAAACGCAGCCGCTTCTTGAAGGCATAATTCCTGGCAGTTATCATCTGCAAACAAACCTCGGAGACAACACGCTTCTTTGAAAGTCTGGGCAGTCTTCCCTTCATACCTGAGCAAGTCCTGGAAAGAAATTGGGCAGCGCACTTTCATTAGCAGCAACCTCAGGTAGTAACGCTCTCCTTCAGTAGGATGTGCGAGGGTCACACGACCTATAGCACCCTGATGTCTTTTCCGGAGCAGCCAAAATTTCTTTGTCGCATGCCAGACAAAATATGTGGGAAATTCAGGATACGCCAATTTAAGCCGTTGTGCTTCAGCATGTGTTCTGTTCATGAAAAAGAATTCAGTAAGCATGGTTTTACGATTGAATGGATTTCGCAAGACATTGGCTAGTTTCTCTCGCGCATTGAAATGAACACACTGAAAATTTTCCAAATGCAACTGAAGGTGAATGACAGCAGGCTTCATTTCAGTGAGTGTGAATCTAAAAATCCTCCAAGCTGCTTCAGGAGGCGAAACCCATCTAGCAGACTGGAACTGTTTGATCTCATCGACAGACTCATGAGTTTTATCTGCACTAACATGGAAATGTATTTTATCATGGCCTTTACAAATGTACTTATATATGTACTTAATTGACTGGACTGTTGCACAAATTTCCACATTAATATGACAATTATACTTAGACAGCAAAAAAGGGTTATAAGGAACGACCCATCTATTATCTAATTGTTGCCTCCTGACACGGACCACAACACCAGTGTCCCGACGCCTGTAAACAGGATATGCATCATGTCCTTTCATTGTTTCCCTACAAAACTTTTTAGGAAACCCATAAGAACAATTACCACGAGACTCCATACAAACATTGGATGGATTTAGATCCCCACATGGGCCATGCATCATATGAGTTTTGACCAAACTGTGCAAGTAAGGATTATCGTTTTTATTGGGAATTTCAGCAGATACAAGTGTATTATATTCATCAGTAGTAAGTAGCTTGGAACCTGGAGCAAGTATTAGCAACAAATGAGCATGGGGTAACCCTCTTTTTTGAAATTCAATGACGTATGTAAATGCAATAACCTCACCAAAAAGTTGACCTTGAAATAAATCATGTTTCAGCTGCAAAAACTTTGAATGGAAGACACGAGCAGTTAAGTCAGGACGATTCTGAACTTGTTCGTTCGGCACTAACAATTCTTTTATTTCAGGCCAGTTTGGATTGCACGTCATCGTTATGAAAATATCAGGCTTACCAAACCGCTGAACAAGAGCCATTGCGTAAACATAGCGCCGGCGCATATCCCGGGGCCCACCAATGAAGGAAGGAGGTAGGTACGTCCGTTGGCCACAGTGAACTCCATCCATCTCACCGCCTGCATAGCAATCCTGGATTCCCTGTAAAAAATCATTCCGGATGTCAGTCTGCTTGGTTCTATAAAAATCAAGACGCTGCGATTCTATTTTAATGTACTGATCAACAAAGAACTGCTGGGTTAAGCGGCCAAAATGCAAGACATATGGAGAATCATGGGGTCTAATTTGAAACATATAAGCATAATACTCCCTCATTGAAACAAAAGAACCATCATCAGGATCAGCTGTTGCTACTGCAAGAAAAGGGAAAAGAACGTAAACTACAACAAACAAGAAAATTGATAAATACAATCAAATTCCAATAAAGCAACTCACACTGTGCCTCATGCGCAAAAAGATCATCTGCAGAAAGGACAGGGTTGGAAATCCCAGAGCAACCAGGAGTGTTCACTGAATGTTGTGTAGGACGAAGTTTAGGTTTATTTCTTTTTATTCCTTGATGCCATCCACTCTCACCGAATGGGAAAAGCAATGGATACTGCAAAGGATCGTAACAGCCATAATAATATGACAAGGGATGGCTCCGACCACTTTGCGTATGTACTTTTATATGACGCATAGTGGATAGCAAATCACCGTCCTCTTCAAGCCACAACGCAGCAACTTGGGAAACTGAAGGTTTGTTGAAAGTCTTTTGGTCAGTTGCTGGATCACAATGAAGAATAATATTATAGTCCGATAAGTTAGGAACATCATTCAACGATCGGAAAAACTTCGAATAGGGATTTTCTGAAAGGATTTCAACAATCTTTTTTATCACACCAGGGTCAATGCGTGGAAAAGCCTTAGAACGTTCGACACATTCACTTTCAGTGTCATAAAAATATAACTGTAAATTTGTTGATGTGTCCACAGGGTCAATGAAATGGAAAAGTTGCCCCTGGACCCTAAAGGTATAAACCCCTTTGTTGTTCTTTGCCAAATTCTTGTCATATCTAACACCTAAAGAAGTGAATGCAAAATCATTATTAATTGCACGGATATATGCCCTAAAGGCACCAGCTTCTTCCGAAGATGAAAGAAGAAGTTCCTTAAGGGAAGCAGACACTCGATTAAAAGCAATGCAGATATCCCCATCCATGCAACAAAAACTTTTTGTTACTTGTGGGAATTTGAAAGCACCACAATGCACACAACTTTGAACTTTCCCCAACACAAATGGCTCCAAAGGCAAATTGCAAAGGGAAGACCGCGGCCCAACTACAGCATAGAGAGGGAAGAAAAATCAGCACGAGACGAAAACGAATGTACAAAGGCATGGCAGTGCAAGGACCCTAATTTGAGACGAAACCAAACCACATTAAAGGCACACTAAACCATGGAAGTATAAAAGAACCATGCAACTAACCAGGCGGTGCAGGGCTTTGGCGAAAGGAAGTACTCTTACGAGGATGAGGAACACAAGGCGACACCCTACCTGGAGGAAAAAGGACAAAAAACAGCACGCATAAAGAAACGACAAGAGGAGGCGGGGATAAATGTGCGAACAAAATTATTTATAATAGTTATACTTTGACAACGGGGGAACTTTGGTGGGGGCTGCAAAGTCTCTCCAGAGAATGCAAGGAGAACTACAATAAATAACAGCACACCAAGGTGACAAATAGTGCAAAAAACAAGACAAAGAGTAGCAAACTAATGTATGACAACACAGCCCAACATTTCTTTTGCAGCGTTCCACTCTATCTGCACAAGGAATGAAGGAACACACAGAAAAGCAAAGCATAAACACAAGAATTAACAACAATCAGTAACACAGAAAAATAGTTGACAACACCCACGAAGGAAACGGGAAAATTTCAACAAACCTAGGGATGAGGCAGAACCAACATGGGTAACAGAAACAGGAACATTTGTTGCTAGATCAATTCCTGCAAGAACACCTTTTTTGACAGAACACAGAGAAACATTAAGAGAAAAGCGTAAGAAAATTTCACCACAAAACAAATTCGGAAGGGAACAAAAGACAAGTACACAGAACACACAGGTTCCCCCATCAACAGTAGCACTGGATTAAGCACCAGCAGCAGCACCACCAGATGATAAAGCAAACATAGATGGGCAAGGCTGCACAAAGCAATCAACCAAACAATCCAAATCGGCAGGTGATGAAGAGGGATCCATGTGTAAAGGCAATGTAACCTACTTAATAAAGAAAAACCAACAATCAGACAGACATAATTGCGAAACACAAAAAAGGCCACCATAAAAAAAAAAAGAAACCACATCATATAATCTCCACAACAATTGCGAATTAAACATAGCTCAATATGAGGATTAACAGTAGAATGATCCCACATATTCTAGCACGAATTGCAATCACAACGTTTGCCTCAAATTGACAAATGAACAATCCACTTGAATGAAGAACCCAATGAATTCAGTAAATTGCAGTTCAACCACAACCCGAACCACAAATTGCAGTTCAAATCTTCAAATCCAAAAAAGATAAAGCACGTATTGCAATCACAACATTCACTGGAAACTGAACAATTAACCTTCAGAAATCAAATTAACATGTGCAGATCGAAGCAAATTAAGCAAAAAAAAGGAAAATCATTTTGAAGACAAAAAATTCAAACATTCTTCTCCAAAACAAGTTCACCATTTGATTTAACAGAACATGATAGGGAAAAAAAGAAAAAAAGCAACCTAGCTAGTTATTAAAAAACGAGTAAATAACTCGAAAAAACAAGCGAATAACTCGCACGCATAGCTCAGAATTACTTACTGTACTTGTGCATAAACAAAATTAGAACAAAATAGAACAAAAGTGTGGGGAAAAAGAAAACGGAAGACGCAAGGGGAAAACAAACCTAGAGAAATAGGTATAAAAGGAATATTTGAGTATAGGTTAACCTAGGCGCACAGAACTGCTGAGGCGATGAGAGCCAACGAACGGGAGCGAGAGAAAGAAGAGGAGCGGACGGGGGGGATGGGACCGGCGGAGACGGCGACGTCCGGAAGAGACCGCACGCCGACACCCGGCACCATGGAAACACCGTGGGCGAACCCGAGAATTTCCAATTAGGGGGTGGGAACGCACGAAGCCCAGCTGAAGAGTAAGAGAGAAAACACCAGAGCACCAGCGCAGGGCAGCAGCGACCGAGGGCGACCTACGTTTTGAAGAGACTTGTGTTTCGGAGCAGCACCGGCGGAGGACGGACTTCGTATAGCCTTGTCCTGTTCGACGCGTAGTATAGATGAAGCAGAAGAATCAGCAAACACCAAGCAATTGGAGACGAGGAGCTATCAAAAATCACAATCCAAGGGTCACCATTCAAATTGAAACCCAATCCAACGGTTGATACTCCAATTCAGCCTGTTGCGTTTTTGGACATACCGTTCTTATATAGTATTAGATAAAATTACTAAATAAGTGCTCAAATTCAAATAGTTAATTTTCGGATAAAGTCTGATACTGTATGAGATTAGGATACTTTTTTTTTTTTAAAGGAGCAGAAGCCAGAGAAATGGGGGTGGGATCCATACATCACAAATTACAAATTAATAAAGGGGAGAGATAGGGGGCTGGATGGGGAATCAAACCCTAAACCCTAGGGTTGGAAGGCATAAACTTGACCGCTTGGACAAGTCTTCATTCCCTTATGACACCTAGGGGTGGGAATAGGTCAGGCTACCCGACAGGGGTCTATGGCCTAGCCTACCAAAGGCCGGGTCAGACCAGACTTTTTTTATAAACAGGCTAGGCTCAGACTATTTTGAAAACCCATGTAGCTAAATAGGCTTAGACCAAGCTTTATAAAATACCTATTAGGCCTACCAGGCCGGCCTATTTATTATTGTGATTAGTCTGTTTATGTTTACTGTATAGAAATACGTTATTTAGAAGTAATTATTAATTGATCTTATATAGATATTTAATATATTTATAAGTTTTTTCCCGTATATAGTTAGTTGTGGATGACGACTTGCCTAAGTGCACAAATTCATGTCTTCTAACCTTATGATTACATCCAAACATAATTTTGAAATAGACTTAATCAGACTTTTGAAAGACTTTAAAACCGACCTATTTAAATAAATAGGTCAGACTCAGGCCTATAAGATAGGCTTATCAAAGGTAATAGGCCAGACTCAGGCCTTGAAAGATCGACAGAGACCTAGGCCTTCAAGCCTAAACCTAGCCCGGCTTAGCCTATTTCCACCTTAACGACACCTTTTGAGAAACGGTTAAATGAAAATCTAAATATATATCTTATGAAAATTTAAATATACAACTTTTGAAAATACAAAAGGAAATAGGTTATTATACTCCCTCCGTTTAGAAAAGATAGCTACATTGGTAAAATTGACACTATTCACTTAAACACTTTGATTTGAAGTTTTATCATAGATATACAAGTTAAAATATAGCCAAGTGAGATCTTGTTAGATTCGTCTCATCTTGTAGTTTTTAAATACCGAAGTTTTAGAATTTTTACTTCTACCGAATTTGAGTTATTAATGGTTTAAATTATGCATTGGACTGCGTGCTGAGTTGGTCAGTAGCTATTTTTAAAAAACGGAGGAAGTATTTTATACTAATATTCATGATATTCGGTTGCAAATTCTTATCTACAAGAACTTTTTATAATTAATTATATACGGAGTATAAGTTATTTTGAAAATTTGTAGCAGTTTGAATTCATACTTATTTATTTTAAGGAAAAATTGATAATGAATGACATCCATTGTCGTTATCAATCAAACACCTGTGATTAATTTTTAATCGTTTTGTACTGATATTTATTTACAATTTAATGTTACTTATTCAGTTATTTGGCGGGATTATGTCTGAAAGTGGAGCATAAAACAAACAATTAACAAATCACAAATACATACTTAATTCTAACTATAGATACTTGCTCGGTTTTTTAATACGTAACTAATATTTATATTTCACATAATTGAAAATATATATTTAATCATTAATAATTAAAATTATATAAGTACAATTAAAAATTATATATAAAAATTTGAAATTATAAACTATATGATTAAAATGAATTTAACAATACTCACTTGTTTATATTTTATGTTATATAATTGTGTTGAAGAATTTAATCAAAGTTATTTAATAAATATATATATGTAGCAGAAGTCTGGACATCGTTGGGTGCTGGGCAGATTCGTGGGTTTAAGAATCCAGAGGTGAAAAAATAACTTCGCGCCATGTGTATGTGGAACTATCACTTGTGACCAGTGGGCGACCCTAGTAGGAATGGGAGCATGGGCTATCTGGAAGAGCAGATGCTGTGAAGCATTGGCAAATTCGCAAACCAACTGGCATGCTTTTGTTGATCAAATGATCATATCAAACGTCTTTCTTGCAAGGAACTACAATCAAGAGGAAAGAGGGCTTTTCGGGCATTTCCCTACTCAATCCGATGAAGAGGCAGATGGATGACTAGAGGCATCGGATGAAGTTGCCCCCCCCCACAAGGCTCTGAGAGAAAGATGGTGTTGCACGAGGTATCCTACGGGACTCTGAGGGAATATATGGCTAGGAGGCATAGTGTCTGCTATTTCATCAACCAACTGCCTTGCCCTGGAAGCTCTTGGGGAGTCCTACTGATGCTACAGCTTGCCTGAGAGATTCTGGATGCATGCCAATACTTACATTTGTAATCGGACAATACTGAGGTAGTAAAACTTGTTAGGGGCGAGGAGACCAGAGATGAAAGTATAGTATCGTATATCGATAGAATAAAATTCATGCTTTCTTGGGATTGGGAGGTACAAATTAATCACATTCACCGGGAGGTCAACCAAGCCGCGGATCGTTTTGTTAAGACGAATCCTTTAGTGGGGCAAACGATCATGTTTATTGTTTCCCCTAGCCGAGTGGCACGTATATTGGATAATGATGTACATGGTATCCTTGTAAATAGACAAATATCGACAAATATCGACGTATATTGGATAATGATGTACATGGTATCGTTGTAAACAGACAAATATCGGTATAATAAGGCTTCGATCCTCCTTTCCTTTAAAAAAAAATAAAAGATTATCAATTCAACTATATATGCATCTCTTAAAAAAAATGGAGGGAGTAATATTCATAAACAACAAGTATGTATCAGTAACACTAGCAAGGCTACAAACTCTATATATTTGTCACATCAAAAAACAATATGCTACATCTTCCAATAGATTAAATATGCGCCTAGAGTATACTATATTAAAGAAAAAGCAGAAAGATATTTATTTCCCATGTCATCATCCATCATTCACATGAATTAACTTAGTAGCTGGACAAATTAACTCAATAAATTTTGTACAAAGATCCAAATTCGTACCTACCATAGATGCTTTTTGGCACTTCTTTTTCAAAAGCAAAAATTTTTAATACTAGTATTGATTCCTAATTAATTAGCTATAAAATAACATTTTTGTATAAATATTATTATTATGTATACATATAATGTGCCCATCGTTGATTGCTAAAGACATGTAGTGATGATTAATGTTGAATTTGTTAGGAATAACCACGAATCCATCTTCATAATGACAAATGAGAGGGAATGAAAATATTTTAATGACAAAAATCATCTATCGTTAAATTAATTAACCTGATGTGGTCCAGGCACGATCAGTAGTTGATCTCAACGAACCGAAATACTAAAATCCATTATCAAATTTTTAGTTGAGGTAGTAACTAAACTAGGCCACCAGAAGTTATTTCCACTTTTGGACCATGATATTTTGATTTAGGAAAATATCCTATTAGAAAGATTTCGGGCCTGAATTTAGGCCATTGGGTTGGTATTCGGGCCGTAGTAATGGCCTAAAAGTGTAAATGATTATTTTGGTGGCTCTATTTTAGTTTTTTTCAATTATTTTTTTATTTAATTAAAATTAATAATATCCATCGGTGTCATTATTTATGTCATACTTTCCTCTTTTTTCTTGTTCCAATATTTTTATTTCATTTTCATTTTAGAAAATAATTAAATATTAATCGTCAAACCTTTCCATCACCTCATATTAATAAATAAATATATTAAAATTTTAAATTATTCACTACCATTAATAATTTCAGTCCACCCTACAACCACATATCAATAAATCACGAATAAATAAATTAATTAAAATTGTGGGGTTGGGGACTTACTCCAGTGGTAAGTCTTATAGGTTGGGAGTTCGAACCCCACCCGGCCTCTTATCCTTCCCCTTTGTTCCCTTTATAATTGTGTGGCTTGGGCTCCCACCACCCGCTCCAGGCCTCCAATGGCTCCTCAAAAAGAAAAAAAATTGTTACTCATTACAAATTTACAATCACATTATATAAATTTTTAAGTTACCTTTTTTTAACACTATTAATAGGACGGAGAGAGTAATATAAGAAATAAAATAAATATTAATTCAAATATATTATAAAATAAGTAAAAAAAATACATATTCAAATAAATTATAAAGTAAAAATAAACATGTTTTATTATAAGTATCCCAAAATTTTCGGACATGGTATTTTATGTAGGAATAATTAGTCTTAAATGCAAGGAATTTTTCGGACATAGGTATTTTGGCAATTAATATTTAATTATTTTTAAAATGGAAATGAAATAAAAAATGTTGGAACAAGAAAAAAAAAGAAAGTAAGACATAATTAATGGCACAGAATGAGTATTATTTATTTTAATTACATAAAATAAAAAATAATTGAAAAAAACTAAAATATGCCACCATAAGGAGTCATTTCCACTTTTAGGCCATCGCGGTCCGAATTCCAGTCCAATGGCATAAATTCAGGCCCAAAATCCTTCTAATGGTCTATTCCCTAAATCAAAATATCGTGGCCCAAAAGTGAAAGTTACTCATTCTGGTGGCTTATTTTAATTATTATCTCTTTTTAGTTTATTTATTTAATGTTACCAATATCCTATAAAAAAATTAAAAATTGTAATATTCTGAAAACAGAACTGGAGATTTATAACATTGAAAGAAACATTTTAATTAGTTAGATAAGCCAAAATCAAATCATTGTATGCAATAATTAGGGATCGGACTGCATATGATTATTAAATTATATTATCTCAATTATTAATGCATATCTGCACTAAAAGTAATTCATGAATCCTAACATTGATTTTAAGAATAAGATAAATATTTCTCTCTCTATTTAAAATATATGTCCTCAAAATAAATTTGAATCGTTTATTATTTATGCACAATCGCAAGACACGCACTTGCTGTATTAGTTTTTTCATTTTGTGAAAGCATTTTTCCAATAATTAATTAGGAGTTACCTTGTGGTCAAGTCCCCCACTCCCAACTCAAAGGTTTGAGTTCTTCGAGGATCGAGTGGGCATTCAGGGGTTGTCTCTCCCAAAGCAAAATTCTGCATACACAAAGGTTCGAACCCGAGACATTTGCTTAAGCTGCCAGAGCCTCATACCACTCAGGCCAACTGCGTTTGGTCCCTCCCCCTGTTATTCCCTTTGTAATTTGTGTGACATAGGTTCCCACCACCTAATTCCTAACCTGTATAGGCCGTTAAGCAAAGAAAAAAAAAATAGTATTATTTTTTATCTATCAAGCTAGAAATAGATAGAAGTGATTCGGAATTTATGTAACTTTTTAAATGTGGGCAAGTGTAAAAGTACATCAATTTTAAAACAAAAGCTGGTAGTGTCATGAAAGGGAAGGGAAGAGTGGTTTTGCAGCCGTGTGTAGAGCTGTGGATGGGTCGTGGAGAGCAGCTGTAGGGGGCAGTTAGGGGCTCGGGATATTCTTGAGCTGGAGGTTTTTGGTGTCTTGCATGGTTTGAAGCTGGGGGCTTCCTTGGGAGAGAGACATGTGACGTGTTATACTGATTCGTTGGAGGCCATTAATTTGATCTCCAAGTTGAGTAATATGAGGAATCGGCTTTGGCCTCTCATCAAAGCATCAGACAGGCCGTGTTTGAGAGGTGTATGGTCCGTCACATTTATAGGGAAGGCAATAGAGTAGCGGATGCTTTGGCTAAGTTGGCAGGCAGTGAAGAGCATTTCTTCACCAAATGAGCCTTTCCGCCGGATCATGTTCTTCAGTTGGTGCATGAAGATCAATTTGGAAATGGAGTTCTGTGCGCCTAGGCGCTTGATTTCGTTTTTCTTTCATTGCATTTGCTTTACTTTTTCTTTTTCTTCTTTGTTCAAGCCGCCTTGAGATAAGGCATTGTTTACCCAAAAATAATTTTTAAAACAAAAGTTGCGTCAAAAAAATAAATAAAACAAAAGAGTATATAAACCTAGTTCGCATCCTAATTAGACGGTTAGACCCATTCAAGAAATTCTGAAATGTGTTAAATAAATGTCGTTTTGTGCTTATTCTTACATTATGTTGAATTTTAATTATCATAAATCACATAATTATTATATGTGATACATTTATGATATATTGTACACCCTCCGTCCCACTCAAAGTATCTCATTTTGACTTTTGACACTGTTTATTGATCATATTTGACCTAATGTTATCGTAATTATATACGAAAAAATATTGTCAAGTTCGGTCTTGTTAGATTCGTCTAATCATGTAGTTTTAGAATATATATTTTACATAATTTTTACATATGTACATTTTAAGATATGAAGTGTTAAACAAATGCATTGGACGACGTGTCCAAAAGTTTTGAGACATAAATAATGGGACATAGGGAATAATATTATATACTCCTTCTTTTTCAAAATAAATGTAATGTTTTGACTTTTTTACGGTTCATTGTAGCACTTGGATTTCTATTTTTGTTATAGTTATATAAAAATAAAATACAACCAAATGAAATCTCGTTGGATCTGTCTCATCTTATAGTTTTTAAATATGAAATTTTTATAGTTTTTACTTGTACCGAATTTGAATTATTAATAATTTAAAATGTACATTGGCATGCGTGCAAAGAAGAAACGTTACACTTAAAAAAGAAAGGAGGAAGTATATATATATTTACAAAATATTATAATAAAAGCTTTTATAGTCATAATACATCAATATGGGTAGAGATTTATGTGCATGTGGCTGCACATGTATGTGATGTGAGAATTGTGATGTGTAATAGATGAAATTGTGTGTGTTGTGTGATGCGAGAGTTTTTGTTTTTTTTTTCTTTGTCTTTTGTGTATGAAGAATATGTGATGGGGATTGGGGAGGGATATTTTATGTGATGTGCAATGGATGAAATTGTGTGTTTTGTGTGATGCGCGAGTTTTTTTGTTTTGTTTTTTTTTTGTGTGTATGAAGAATATGTGATGGGGATTGGGGAGAGATATTTTATGTGTTGCGAGATATACTTTTTATGATGTCTCCATATACATACTCTTGAAAGGATTGTACCATAACCAAATTGCATATGATTCGTGAGATTTGTAGTTCACATTCATGAAAATTTGTAGCAATATATTCGCAAGATATTATAGGTGTATTAGAAAGACATCTTAAAAGATTATGTAACCCTACGTTCATTATTGAATTCATTTTTCAAAAAATAAAAAAATCGAAACCCGAAAAATAACACATTTATGACGTGGATTGTAAGGAGAGAGAATCCAAACCCAAAACTGAAAACCTTTCGAGCAAATAAAGGAATCTTTGCCTCAATCAGTTGTCACATGACATGCATAATAAAAAAAGGATGGTGGTGGTGGTGGAGCCTGCCGGCGCCATATTACAGTCATGTTATTCTATAAACTGACGAAATATTCTTTTCCCTTTTAGTAACATTCACAAAATAGTGAATAATGTTTTAGAAAATACAAATATACAAATAAACACCAAATGATCTTCTCAAGATATTTATATGTATTTTCTTTTAAAAAAAATCCAAAGAAATTAAAGAGAGAGTAGATATATATAGGGTCGGTTTCGTTGCAGGCAGCCTGCAGGTAATGACACAAGCAAAAGTGATGAGTATGTGTGTATGAAGTGATGTGTGAGTGTAAAAAGGTGATGAATGAAGGTTATGAACAAAAAACCAGTCGATCTGCATTATTATCATTTGGATCTATTATAATTAATCAACACTGCCACCTAACTTAACATTCTTTCATTATAATTATGCATTAAGCAATCATTTGAGAATATATCTACCATGGCATCTATATCTATGTTTACATGAACTGTGGTTAATCATTTCTTCTTAATTATGGAGATTACAAAATTCTTTTCTAATGCATTTTCAAACAATAATTATTATTATTATTTTTGTAACAACAATTGACCTCAATTACATAACTGTCTAGCTAGCACTATTTCGTGGCCATATAAGTATATATATATATATATATATATATATATATATTTCCAGTTCTTTATTTATCTAATTAATGAATCCTTTGTGTGGTGTTGATGAAACTGCAATCAACAGACTGGAGACCATATTAAACTTAAAAATAAAACCCTAATTACTTACTTTATTTCTGCAAAAGTTATGAGGGTCATGTGATCTTAACATCAGGACAATGTATATACAGACGAAATGGGAGATCTGAAACAAAGCTTGGTTAGAATCCCTTATACTAATAAGTATAATTAGTTGAGATTTATTTATGCAGAAATGGACACTGGACCAAATATATATTCCTGATTCCTCAGCTTGACCCATACATCTGTTGAATTGACTAACTGCTCTGTCAAATTTACATAGAAAATTAATAACCGAAAGTATTGCTCTAGTTTGTCTTGCTATCCTTCTTGCAAGGACTTCTTACAATTTTTTATCACACACATCAATCATTTGTTAGATGCATATAATAAAGCCTAAAGGGAGTGTTCTTAGCTGGTAACTATCACAAGGCATGCTTAACTGCAGAGCATACACAGAATATGATGTACTATAAGGTTATTTTGTACTTATCCATACATCTAACATTGCAATAATATAAAATATACCCTAAATGACAAAACCCCCAAAAAATATATACTACCTCACATCCAACATATGATTAATTGATCTAAATCGGATTATGCTAATTTAAAACTTATCAGGGTGAATACCAAAAATAAAGTTGAAATCACAGGACATAAATTAGGGATAGTTGTATAAATAAAACGCATATGTATATTATTAACATATTCTAATTTTAAATTAAATTGAATACATAGAGTAAGCTAAGTGAGATTAGAGAATGTGATTAATATAATGTTGATAAGAGTCCAATGTATGATGATGATGATAGGGTTAGCTTTAGGGAGTGATAGTAGGCACGTGTTGAAGGAATCTCCAAGACCTGGCAAATTTCATCCCCTTCCATTAACTAGAAATAATTGGCGGCCCCCAACCGATATATCATCCATGTGCTTCCATTTCCCACACACATATAGTATCCTATCATATATGCCTCTTGCTAACTAACCCTATCCCTATATAAAAACCTAATTGAGTTGCAAGAATCCTCCTAGCTCCTCCTTACTCTTACTATCTTGCCATTTAGTCATTACATGATGTTGCAGGAGTTGGGGATTTGGAGAGGGAATAGATCATCCTACGAGAGGCTCAACAATGGCTGTGTAGAGAAGGCGGCGCCAATGATGAGGGGCAGGCGGCTGTGGATGGCGAAGAAGGTCGTGCAGGGAAGAGTTAAAGGCGGGGTGAGGCTTTCGCGCGGCAAGAAGTTGAATTGGAAGCCCTTTTGGGTGATGTTTGCGTTGTCGAGAAAGATTGCCAAGATGTATGGAGGGTTTCTAAAAGGGGTTTTGAAGATGGATGAAGCTTGTCCGGCCATCGTGTTCTCGTCCCAATGGGGTCTTCCTGTGCTCTCCCATCAGTCTTCTGTCCGCACCACAAGGAAATCATTCCACAACTTCAACACCACATGGTTGTAGTACTGCTACTATATACATACTACTGTTCCATTTTGATTTTGTATATGGAAAATTTTTCAATTCTTGGGTTCCAATTAAAGGATTGAGAGAATATATAATGTGAACGTTGTTATGTGATTAATACAGTTAAGTTTGATTGAATGAACAGTATTAGGAAATGTTCTAGTTCATCATCAAATCATGTGCCTGAACATGGCATGATATATATTGATGTGTTTGTGTTTGTCTTCTATGAGAATATAGTAGTATTATTTTAATACTACTATGGTCTATGGAGTCTGAACAAATAATACTCCATAGACCATAGTAGTACTCCACAGAAAATACTAGTCAAGATTAGTGTTTCTGAGATATACTTATATACTGTACTATTTTGAAGAACATTAAAATATGTGAATGATTCATCCATGAAAACCAAATCTTTTAGGTGTAGAAAGAAGGTTTTTACAGATAGAAGAATTCAAAGAAGACAAAAAGATTCGATCTTTAATTTGGCAGACGATCGAGAATGAAAAGTAGTAGAAGACAATTGTTAAACGAGAATTTTGATTGAACAATATTTGAAGAGAATTACAAGGATTACTAAGGGAATTATAAGAATCTAAGCAAAGCTGTAAAGGAATGGAAAATTTTGCAGGAATGTAAAAACGGGAATTAAAATTGCAGAATGAAATAAAATGCAGAAATTGAAGGAAAATCCTCTTAGGATGGGTCTGGTTGTTTCGTTCTCTGGAATGCCTCTCTCCTTTTATAGGAGGAGGACTGACTCCTCAGACGCAGGCGGCGAGGCGACTTGACGCATGAGGCACGCGGGCGGCTTGATTGACAGGCCTCTTGACTTTCTGTGACGGAGGCGGCGCACGCGGCGGCTGACAGTTCCCTGGCGGCATGCGGCATGCTTGACAGCTTGACCTGCGCACGCAGCGGCTTAATTGACAGCTCCCTGGTTATTATCCGGATAAATCTTGAATTGGTTCGAGCCAAAAAATAGATTGGGCCTTTTGGAAGTGCGTTCTCTTTTCCGGATATATTTTCACGGACTGGGCCTCCGGATATATTTTCACGGACTGGGCCATGTAAACTTGGATGGGCTATAAATTTTGTTGGGTTAACAGATGCCCCCCTCGCGCATTTTGTCTGATTAGCATTTTAAGACAAATTTGCGCGCTTCTTATTTGGAATTTTCGGCCCATTAGGGCCCATTAGGGACAAAACCCTAACCATATAAAACCTTTCAAAATTCTTCTACCCATCATTTTCTTTCAAAATTTTTCTCTCTCTTTCTTTCTTCCTCTCTTCTTCCCTCACTCCTCCACCGGCCGTCGGAAACCGCCGGGAAGCCGTCGCCGTCGTCCAGATTCCGGCCGTAGAGATCGTCGTCGGACGCCGTCAAGGCCGCCGCGCCGCCGCCAGGCCGCCCACGCTCGGAAGCCGCCGCCAGGCCGCCATCCACTAAAGGCCGCCCGACCACCCGGAAGCCGCCCGCCACCGGAAGCCGCCTGCCTCCGGCCGCCCCCGCGTGCAGCCGCCCGCGCTTGGCCGCCCGCGCCTGCTCCAGGCCGCCCGCTTCGTCAAGGCCGCCCGCCGCCTCGCCAAGGCCACCCGCGCGCAGGCCGCCTGCCGCCTTGCCAAGGCCGCCCCTGCAAGCCGCCCGGTGAAGCCGCCCGCCGCCTCGCGTAGGCCGCCCGGTGAAGCCGCCCAACGCAGCCGGAAGCCGCCCGGAGCGCCGCCTCCTGAAGCCGCCCCAGTCGCCGCCTGAAGCCGCCCGGGTCGCCGCCAAGGCCGCCCACGCCAGCGCCAAGGCCGCCTGCCTTCTTGCTCCTTGAGGCCGCCTGCCTTCTTGCTCCTTGAGGCCGCCTGCCTTCTCGCTCCGGCCGCCCACGCTGAGGCCGCATCACGCTAAGGCCGCCCTCGCCGAGGCCGCCTCACGCCAAGGCTGCCCACACCTTCCAGGCCGCCCCCATTTCGATCTCGTGCCAGGCCGCCCGACCAAGGCTGTCACCGCTCCGGGAGGCCGCCCGCCTCACCTCCGAGGCCGCCTGCTTCACCCGAGGCCGCCTGAAGGCCGCCACCCGTGTTGGAGGCCGCCGCCCCTGTCCTGGAAGCCGTCACCTAGAAGCCCCTGCCATTGTTCGAAGGACACTATCTGTTTGCAACCAGGTCGCCCTCTTTATCGCTTCATGGACCAGGTTAGTGAGCTATCCTCCATTTTTATTTTGCTATGCATACTTTGGTGGAGGCTTATCATATGTGCGGAGAGGATATGGTTGATGAGTATTTTGGCATGTTAGGATTATGAGGAGGGATGTTGGGCTGAATTTTGTGAATTTTGCCTGCTTAATTCACGTGCGTATAGTAGATTCATGCCTCCTATGCATGTTCGATGTCATAGAATATAGAATATAGCGAGATTACTCATTCTTACTCGCTTGTGGCAATTCCTATATCTGACATAGGACTTAGAGAACATAGAAGATAGAAGAGGATGAGATAGGACCAAGAGAACATAGAATACCACGACTAGGTGTCTGGTTAACTTAGAGTTACTCTTTCTTCATGACATAGGATCTAGTAGAGGATACTACACGGGTTGCCACTTCCTTGGCTCAGGCCGTTCCTCATCAGCCTGGATCCTCCTCGGCCGCTGTTCAGGCCGCCTTCCCGGTGACTCAGGCCGCCCGGAGTCGTCAGCCAGGGCAGGCCGCCACTTCATCTGTTCAGGCCGCTGCACCCTTGACAGGATTTGCTGCCTTGTCGCGCGGCATGGCTTTCCAGGTTAAAATTGCTTGATTGGCTCCTTCTCATGTTAACTTAAATCTTGTTAACCGCTTGACTTATCCGGGTTACTATGTATGGCATAGGACATTGCCCGGTCCACTCAGCCGCATTTTGTTCAGGCCGCCACCCCTAGTACCGCTCAAGCCACCACTTCGGCTTCTCCTCTGACTATTCAGGTTTGTCTGATCTTACCTGCTTGTTTCGTTGCCTATGTTTGCATTCCTCAATCTCATGCTTGTTTTTCTCATCTGCAGCGTCCGCTTATTCCGGATTCTGATGGTGAGGCATATGAGTTCGATCGTCGGCAGGAGTCAGAGCTTTTTCTTCGGCCGTTTCATAGTACGCATGAGCGCGCGAATGATTCGAGACGGTTTTTATCTTGCAAGTTACTTGTCACCGAGGCCGTCTTTACCAGTGCCTTTGTGTCTCGCACTAAACCTATTAAATCTCAGCCTCAGCATTTCGGTATTTCTTCCTCCAGGTCAAAGGCTAAGGTTCCCAGGACTCAGATTGACGATGATAGCAGCCTAGGTCAGTATACTTCATGGGTGCATCAGATGTCGGGTCGCACTTCCGATTGGCGTGAGTGGGGGATTGATGAGGCCATCCGTCTATCCACTAAGCCTGTGGTGATAGACCATCGCTTGCTTTACTATCTTATGGGCTTCTGGAACTCTTCTGTTAATGCTTTTCAGCTTCCCTGTGGATTTGTTGGCCCTACACTTCTTGATGTGGTGATGATCACGGGGCTTCGTGTGGTCGGATCGGAGTTGACTCAGTCCGCTGTTGATGACCCTAGACTTGGTGCGTCGATTTGCCCTACGGGCAAAGAGGCCAGGCGATACCCGGCTTACATTGTGCACAATAAGACGTCAGGGCCTTATCCTTCTACGCGAGATGAGCACGTAGCCTTCCTTTTACTATGGTTTAGCCGGTTTGTTATTTGTTCCAGTGCACGTACTGTTCTTAGTACTGCACTGCCCCTCGTTTTAGGGCTTATGAGTAGGGAGACTCGAGCTATAGGCTCCTACTTCCTCGGCACTCTGTTTAGCGGCATGGCTAAGCTTTCTGATAAGCTGGCCGAAGGACTAGATCCCTCTACCACTGCTTCTGGGCCGCTATGGTTTTTGCAGTTATGGGTCCAGCTATATTTTCCCCAGCTGTTCACAGGGGTACTACGCCCTAGTCCGCATGAGGTTTCGGAGGGTGATCCGTTAGGTGAGATATTGGCTGCTCAGTCTGTGAGGATTAGCCGGGACGGCCTTCTGAACCGAGATGGTCTGGGGATTATCCACTGGCTTTATCATTATCGGTCGTCCTACCATGACTTATTTGTTTATGCCTCCATTCCTCGGTTGCTGGCTACGCTGATATGTCTCCCTACTCATCCACGTGGCATTCATGGGGAGTTTACATGGAATATCAGCATGAAACCTCACATGCTTTTGAGTGGGGTGAAGAGGACTGACGCTTATAACCCTTTCATCGCTGAGCCTTATTGCCCTCACCTGCTTGCTCGTCAGTTCGGCTGCCACCTCGGGCTTCCTCGCCGGGTGAAGTGGCCGACTCGTTTTACCAGGAAGGAGAGGATGACTCCCGCAGTCATCAAGGCTGTGATAGCTTTTTCGTCTCGTCTGACGCTCTCCAGTTATCTCCCGTTTACTCCGACTGGGTCGCTGGCTGCTGGTTTTATGGCGTGGTGGACACCGTACATCACTTCTATTTTGCCGCCCTATGATCAGCTGTTGTCTCGTTTTGGAGATTCAGCTCCTTCGCGTCAGTCTCGTGTTTCAGCTTCTCGCGGGAGTACCTCGAGGTCCAAGAAGTCCCAGTCTGGTCCAGTCTCTTCCTCCCGTAAGCGTCGAAGAGGTATGTTAAATCATTTTACCGCGCTTCATACACTGCCCCTTTTGATGTTGTCTCTTTGTCTGTAGTTGATGAGGATGCTTCAGTTAGCGCCGAGCGGTCTGGTTCTGACGAGGAGGATGCCAGTTCTAGTGATGATGGATCACGCTCAGGTGATGAGGAGGGTCATGAGGGCGATGAGGAGGACCATGAGGATGAGTCGGTAGACCCCTATGATGATGATGATCATGGCCAGGCGGATGATCATGTTGCTGATATTCCTGTGGCCGCCGATCCCAGGCACCAGATGATAGACGCCGCGACGATCGGCGCTGCGGATTCCTTGCCTGCAACTACTGCCGACCAGGTATGTTTTGCCACTGTTAGATTCTTTATTTGCATTTCTCTTTTTAGTATCGTAATGACATCACGTTTGACCGCTCAGGTTGATCCACGCTCCTCTCGGTCCGTGATTGGCTCAGTTGGCTATGACTTGGTTCCACAGGTATTTCTTGGTTGTCTTCCCTCTCATTTTATGCTTATTTTGTTTAAGCAATGTATTCTAAGGATATTTGTGTCCTCCAGGTTCCTCCTGCAGATACTATTCAGACTGCGGATCATATTTTCCAGACTAGTCAGGCTGGCCCTTCGGTGATCCCTCAGGTATTTTTATTGATTATGTCGTTTCTGTTTTTCTTTTCCAAGGACATATTTTAAGGATCTCCCTTTCTAGCTTCCTATGGACCAGGCAGACCATCCTACTACTGCTGCTCCTATTACTTCAGCTGATTCAGTCGTGCCGCCTCTTCCGGTATGGCTCGTTTCAGCTTTCGTGGTTATAAGATTTTCTTGACATACACTCATGTGAAGCTGTCTTTAGGTACCCATGATCCGTGCCTCAGTCCCAGCGACCTCTCTGTCAGGTCCTTCGATGCCTACTCCTGCTGACCGGGTTGTCGTTTCATCATGCGAGGCGTTTGACCGCCTTCTATCCACTCATGTCGATCGACTCTCCACTGAGGTGTTCTCTAGTCTTGATCGCCTGCTAGATGACGTCAGCGCAGTTTCTGCCTTTACCGAGGATGCCTACTTTCTTAGCTTTTCAGAGCGCATTGCTGATTTAGCTGTTTCTTATCCCGCTTTCAGTAGCTCTGCAGATCAGTCTGCTCATGATCTGACGCTGCTTGATGACCTCGAGGCACGATACCGCGAGGTTTGTTTTCAGATAGAGGCTATCCACCCTCAGCGCGAGCAGTTGTCTACTGATCGTGGAGTTAGAGAGAGTCGCAGATCCCATCTTAGGGATGTTGCTACGCGAGCAGAGCGGGATATTGAGGAGGCAGAACGTTTCATTCTTGAGAGGAGGCGTATCCTTCAGGAGGCTAATGAGGAGCTTGCTACTTTAGAGCCTGTCTTGGCTGATATTTCTTCCCGAGCTGCTGAGTTAGAGACTTCCTATGGTCGTTTAGTCGCAGATGAGCGTGATTTATCGGCTGAGTTATCGGGAGTTCGGACTCGTCGGCTTCGGTTGTCGGTTCGCGCTCGTGCTTCGGCGGCCGCACTTCTTCGTCTGACGGACATGTTCGAGCGCACTCGTGATCAGTGGGCCCTTATGCGTCGGCGTATACTAGGTGATGTTAGGCAGCCTCCTCCTTAGTTTTTTTGCACTGTTTTGTTTTCAGTACACTTTTGGGTCAGCCCATCGGCCTTATGGTGGGCAACTCTTGCCTTTACTTTGGGAGATTACTGTTACTTTTTTGGCCGAGCTTGTGACTTGGCCACTTTTTGATGCACTTTGCGTTTCTTATTCAGATTCCCACACTGATGGATAAAACACTTTGAGGTATTTTGCATTTATACTCTGTTTGTGTTCTTGGCCATCGATGTCCATCAGTTTGTATGCACCATTAAGTAGTCTTTGCGTAATAATGAATGGTCCTTCCCAATTTGGAGACCACTTGCCTGTTTCATTGTTACGCACCCCCGAGGGTAGAATCGCCTTCCATACTAGGTCTCCCTCGTTAAAAATTTTGCCTCGAACCCTCTTGTCGTAATGTCTCGCCATTCTCATCTTTTGGCGACGGATATTTTCCAGAGCGGTCAGCTTGTCGCCGTCTGCTGTCTCCAATTCTTGCAACATGGCCTCTTCATACTTAGATAAGTCTAAGTGATGCTGCTGAGCCACCCTTAGAGAAGGAACTGTTATTTCCAAAGGCAAAACGGCGTCATGACCATATGTCAAGTAGTACGGCGTAAACCCTGTAGCTGTGGATTTAGAGTTTCTGTAAGCCCATAGAACCTCTAATAAGGTCTCATGCCATTTCCTAGGCTTTTCGCCTACCGCCTTTTTGATCATACTTATTAAGATCTTATTGGTGGCTTCAGCCTGACCATTTGCTTGGGGATAGTACGGAGTAGAATGATAGATGCGGATTCCAAACTGCTTGGCAAAAGCTATAAACTTTTCGCCAGTGAACACTGTACCTTGATCGGCAGTGATTGTTTTTGGAATCCCAAATCGATGTATGAGCTCAGTTACGAACCTAATTACATCGCTTTGGTCAATTTTCCTCATTGGCCACGCTTCTACCCATTTGGTGAAGTAATCAGTGGCCACTAGTATGAATGCATGGTTTTTGGATGACGGTGGATGAATTTTTCCAATGATGTCCATCCCCCAGCCACGGAATGGCCAAGGCTTAATGACCGTGTGTAATTCTTCCGCCGGTACCCTTTGAATTGGGCCGTGCTTTTGGCAAGCCTCACACCCACGAGCATACATGATACAGTCCTCCATGATGGTTGGCCAAAAGTATCCATGACGGTGGATGCTCCATCTCATGCTCGGCCCTGCCCGATGAGAGCCGCATATCCCCTCATGGACTTCTCCCATTACCAACTTAGCATTCTCGGGGCCTATACACTTGAGCAATAATCCATCAATCGCCCTTCGGAATAGTTCGCCATTGACCAGCACGTGCCGCAGAGCTTTTACCTTTAGCGAGTTATCTCCCCCAGATGACGGGTTCTCGAGGTACTGTATGATCTCGGTCCTCCAATCACCGCTCTCTTGTTGGTCCTCAG